>CAUYPK010082443.1:0-27360 GCA_963574355.1 Loris lydekkerianus
AGGACCATATGATTCTTTCAATTGATGCAGAAAAAGCTTTTGATAATATCCAGCATTCCTTCATGATCAGAACACTTAAGAAAATTGGTATAGAAGGGACATTTCTTAAACTAATAGAGGCCATCTACAGCAAATTCACAGCCAATATCATATTGAATGAAGTTAAATGGAAATCATTTCCACTTAGATCAGGAACCAGGCAAGGTTGCCCATTGTCTCCATTGCTCTTTAACATTGTAATGGAAGTTTTATCCTATGCAATTAGGGAAGAAAAAGCGATCAAGAGTATCCACATAGGGTCAGAAGAGATCAAACTTTCACTCTTCGCAGACGATATGATCTTATATACGGAAAACACTAGGATTCTACTACAAAACTTTTAGAAGTGATCAAGGAATATAGCAATGTCTCAGGCTACAAAATCAACACCCATAAATCTGTAGCCTTTATATATACCAATAATAACTAAGCTGAAAAAACAGTCAAGGACTCTATTCCTTTTACAGTAGTGCCAAAGAAGATGAAATATTTGGGAGCATACCTAACAAAGGTTGTGAAAGATCTCTACAAAGAGAACTAGGAAACTTTAAGAAAAGAAATAGACCAATATCACTAATGAATATAGACGCAAAAATATTCAACAAGTTCCTAAAAAACAGAACCCAGCAACACATCAAACAAATTATACATCATGACCAAATCGGTTTTATCCCAGGGTGTCAAGGCTGGTTTAATATACGTAAATCTATAAGTATATTTTAGCACATAAACAAATTAAAAAACAAAGACCATATGATTCTCTCAATTGATGCAGAAAAAGTTTTTGATAATATCAGAATCCCTTCATTTAACCTTGTAGGCCATAGCCCTTCTTCTTATTAATGAGCTGATAAAACTCATTGGATCTGTTCGTAATCTCTGCATGAGGGTTCATGCTGGGAACAGCAGGTAACTTACATACACTCTGATCTGTCCTGGCACTGAGCAGAGGGCACTCTGGGAGAAGATTGGGGATGGAAATTTTGTCCCCACAGGCACCCCAGGCTTGGAAGCCCTAGTAGCATGTTGTGGCTTAATGGCCCACTGAAACCCTTGCGGAGGGGAGGGGAAGCCCCACCGCTTGCTTTTTCATGATGCTGTGCTGTGAAGGGAAGCTGACAGGTCTGTGCATCACGCTGCCCTGCGTTTGGGCCCCTTAGTCTGTCAGGACCCCAGCCAAGTGAATGAATGAAGGATGCCTGGGCATATCACAGCACATGGGGTACCCGGGGTGTGCAGGAAAGGGGGAACTAAAGAGAGCCAGGACAGATCAGAGTGTATGTAAGTTACCTGTTGTTCCCAGCCTACAAGGTCAAATGACCCTGGGACTATATAGCTATGGACAGCAGCCCCTATACTCTCGATATGGTTCCTTAAAGTTTTTCTTTAATTCTGCTGTAGGAAAAGGAGGTGATTCTCCTCCCAGTTTCAGATTTTCCCTTTGCGGCTTTGTGATAGAATTTAAACTTAAGGATTTCCTTGTGGCAAGGAAAACAATATTCATGTTAGATTCTTAAACACCTCTTTCTAAGTCAAAGAACTTACAATTTTTTTGTATTTTGTAAAAATGTTTAAAAATTTATGTATTTAGAAACCAAACTCTTCCCCCTTCCACTCCTCTCTCCTTTTTTTCCTCCTCTCCTTTCTTCCTCCTTTTGTTCCTTCCCTTCCTTCCCTCTCTCCCTCCCTCATTCACAGCTATCTTGCACAGAGGCAAAGATTTACCCTAAGCCTTCTGAAACTCACAAAGGCACATTTCCTTTACTGAATTGTAAACTACTTGAAGGCATAGTTAAGATACAAATATGAAAGGCTTCAAGCTAAGTTGCCTAAGAGAATTTTTAGAGAAATACTAAGATTTCAGAGAGGAGAGATACCAGCTAATTAGGGGCAATTTAGATTAAGGAGAATCTAGAAGGACTGCAAACCCATGTATGTGGTATAGGGCCTAAGTGTCTGTATAGGGTCTCAGCTGGTCTTCATGGTGCTTCTAGCAGGGGGCCTGAGTAAGACAGGTAGCAGGAAAATCAGGGGATACCATGCCTAGAGAATGGTACATAGTTCATTCTGGCTGGAGCATGTGTACAGGGAGGGAATGAAGACAGGACATTATCTGGTGGCTAGAGGGTCTGGGGGCCAGGCAAGGATGTTTGATTGATGGGTCTCATGCAGTGACATGACCCATCAGGCTCTAGGAAGACTAACATGGGTTGGTCTTGTAGGATGAACTTGGTGGGAACTGACAGAAGAAATACCAGTTGGAAAGCTAAGTGGGGTACAGTGGAGCCTGGAATTGAGATGATACCAGTGGAAATAGGCAGCAGGCAAAGTGGGTGAAACATAGACAAAACTTGGGGACTGGTTGGATGGGTCTGGGGTAAGGGAGCCTGGCTCTCCTGGCTCCCCTGGCTCCCCTGGCTCCACTGGCTGCCGGGAAGGAAGCCTGGGCCAGCTGGTCAGGCACCACCAAGCAAGCCAGTGTTACTCAGATCTGGAGACACCATGCACAGAGTGGCAGAGCAGACGGCACCTGCCCTCCAGTGTTGGGCAACACAGGGGTCCTAAACATGTCAGACTGTGGGGATGGCAGCATCAGAATTGGTGACCAGAGCAGATGGGAAGAGGAATATGCCCTGGGGAAGAGTGTATGGGCAGGAACATCTGTTAGCAGAAAAAGAAAAAATAATAATTTACTTTTGGACAAATTGGAGGATATTTCCATGTCGATGGTTAGGAGAAGAAAAGTGAGTATGTGTCAAAGGTTGAATTAAGGACTCCATGAGAGGAAGGATGCTCCTGTCGAGGTTGGGTTCCCAGCCCTCATCTCTCCTCCCCTCATCCCTGATGCCTCTGGACACTGTGTTGATTCAGGAGCACCATTGACCAGAGTGTAAAGCTCAGAAACCCCAGAGCTACAGTGGGTAAGCAAAGCAGGTCAGTGCGTGTTCTCAGAGCCTAGGAAGAGAGGAGGTGATGCCCACAGGAAGCAAACAGAGAGACAAGCCTGCCCACATGTTGGAAGAAAGAAGCTCCAGGAGTTCAGAGACCATCCTGTCACCATGCCATACTAAAACGTCAGGATCTTCCAAGACCCAAAACCCCATTTCATTAGGAGTGATGTCTGCAGTGGTTGCTGGAGGAGGTGAGGTGGGGAGTGGATGGGTTGTTTCCAACTGGAGGCTCTGCTGCGTTCATCCTGGGATTCAGACATGTCTGGACATGTCCAGAGGGCTCAGGCTTGGAGAGAATAATTGGTATACTTCTTCCCTTTTCCGTTTGCATGAGGGAGAGTTATTCTTGGGAATGACTCATGCTGTTTGGGTTAAGGACAATATGTTAGGATCAAGAGTAGAGAAAAGGACTATTTTGAACACCAAAGAGTTGCTGTCACTCAAGTCGTTCCATTAATGTCCTGTGAGTCAGACCTGTGCCTTGTGGAGAAGAGCCTGGGGACTGAGATGCCCCTGGGCTTGTGTGAGTTGGGCAGCCCTGGGCAGTCCTGAAATCACCTCTACAGGCAGCACAAAGGTGGGCAGGATCCTGGGAGCACAGAGTTAGCATTCATTAAGTGTTCAATATGGAATAGGCTTACGGAGATCTTGGTATGTGGAAAGTACCCATTTAAACATTGTCTTTTATTATCATAACTTTTTTCAGTTCTAATAATGATGCCAGAGGTGAGTACTGTTATTATTGTCATTTTACCTCCTGTGGTGATACAGCTGATGTGTGGTGGAGCTACACCACACATACTAATACACCACACATACTAGATACTAATCCCTGTGCTCTTATCCACCAAGAAGCACTCCTTGGGGATGATAGTCGCCTGCATGATGAACTTTGTTCATCAATAGCATACAATACTGGTGATACTACCACAAGGAAGTGATTTGATAGCGGTACAAGTGTTCTAACCAGAGGCATAAATGCCTCAAACAGAAGCAGAGCTAAAATGCCCTAAGGCAGAATAAAGATGAGCTCAGATGAGTTTCTCCCTGAGTGCTTCCAGAATTTGGGCATCATATATCTTACATTAGTTAGTATTGGATTTAGAGAGTGTTCAAAAGAACTCCAAAATGGTAATGGCTTAAACAAGTTTGGGTAAGTATTCCAAAGTTGATAGGTCAGCTTCATGATCAACAAGGACTCAGGCTCCTTCTATCTTTTTGCTCCATCACCCTTGGCATAGCTTCTGTTTTGTGGTACAAGATGGAAGCTTGAGCCTCAGTGGTTGTACATCAGCAATCCAGTCAGCAAGAAGATGACAAGTAAAAGAGAAGGGCATGTTGATGACACTTCCCAGAAATTGCACAAACCACTTCTGCTTAGATCAGACTGGGCAGAATTTAGGTCAAACCTAGCTTCAGTTATGACTGTGAAGTGTAGTCTTTAAGTGGTCAGGGGTCATTGAAAAATCCAGGGGAAATACAAAAGAAGAGAAAATCGATTATGGGGGAGATAGGCATCCTGCCATTCAACCTGATCCAGGATCTTTCTCTCCTAATTTCAAGGCTAGTGATTCTGTCCTGTATGGTCTGCCTTCTCTGTCAGAAGCAAAAATACAGGAGCTGGAGACCAACAACTGAATGAGTTTTTAAGGAAGAAGACTTATACTGGCTTCAAGAAACTTCTTTGTATTGCTTAAGTATTTCTCTCGTTTTCAATACCATTTCTCTTGTAAAAAGTTTAACACTTATTTTAGAATTAAAACACAAAATAAAATGGCAGTCTATATTTTACAGTAAATTAAATGGGGACTAACATTATATCCTTGGACTTTTTTTTGCATTATATCTTCTTATTTTTCAAGGAAACTATGAGAAATGGGTTGCATAATTTTACAGGACTTGTTTGTTGAAGAACTGAATCATAGTTGTTAAATCAGGAAATCCTTGCAAAACTAAAGTATTTAGTTATTTAGTTTAGTATTAAAGGAAGGTGAACATGGGGACACAAATGTGTATGGAAACATTCTACTGGAAAGATAAAGTTGTGGGGTGAAAAATGTTAAGAGTTTCAGAGATTTTGGTTGACTTTCAGATAAACATTTGCTTGCCATGATCTCTTTCCTTTCCAAATGGTAGTCCTTCATCTCTTGTTCCAGGTTACTGGTGTGCTGAAAAATTTTGCCATTTATCATCTTTTTCCTCAAAGCAGCACACTCTGGCTTTACCACTATTTTCCAGACGCCCAGACTTGAAGCCATCTTCAGTCACCAAATCTCAGTACCCACTCCCCATACCTGCTGTGTCAGCCAGTCAGCAAGGTCCCTGTCAGTCTTCCTTGGTACCAGCTCTTGTATTCACTACAGTCCTTTGCTACCGCCCAGTTGAGTCCACTTTAGAGAAACCAACACTGCAATGTACGAACTGGTCTTCCTGCTTCTAAGCATTAGCTTCGTTTACTCATCTGCATTCCTTTTCCCTCTCTCCACCTCATTTCACATTTCAAAAGAAAGAGGTCATAGGTTGGAAACCCCATTCAGATTACCTTAGTCAGGGCAGGAGCAGGATGAGAGCTTCTCAGTGTTGCCAAGAGTGTGTTAGGTGGATCTTTGCCAGCTCGTGGGAGGAGGTCAGGAAGGCACTAATAGATGGGAAGAAAATCAAAAAAGATCTAGGATCTAGAAGGCAGAGCAAAGAAAGAGTTGCCCACATGGTCACTGACATCACCAAGGATGAAAGGACAAGCTGGTACTGACAGGACAGGATCTGGGTGCTGAAGAGGGCAATGAAACAAGGGGTGAGCCAGGCAATTAGCAGATACCAGCACAGGGGGTACAGCTCTATGGCACACACCTCAAAGGGGGAGGGAAAGTTATTCTGGATTGTTAATGCTGACTCTGCCTCCTCCTCATCTTCTGGCCCTGAGGAAGATTTATTGGAGATAAACATGTATTAGAGATACAGAGATAGATGGCACACACATTTGGGGCAATTCAAGGAGAATGTAATAAAGGAATGATTTTCAAAGATGTGGGCAGAGTATATGGAAAGCACAAGCGATATGCAGTACCCTGGGGCTAGTCACACAGGGGAGCTCTTACCATCTGCTATGGTTTGAAAGTGTCCCCCAAATTTTATTAATTTTGATCTTAATGGGGATTCAAATCTGTACTACCTGGAAGATTTCTTAATTTAGTCTTAACTTTAGTTTTTATTTTGATGAAGAAGAGTAAATATGCCAGCCTAGCCTTAATCACACCAGGGTTGAAATAAAACTCTGATGTGGGGCATTTTATCCATGGCCAGACCTGTACCGCCTAGCTTTTACTTTCTGGGGTGAATAAGATGAGGCACAGTCCTTCCATGCAGGCTCTGCCCTTCTGGCCACATGAAAGTTTTTCATCTTCTGACATCCAGGACCTCTTGATTTAAAAATGAATAGAATTCCTGGGAGTACTGGAAGTCCTAAGTTTTAACCCTGTGTTGGCTAAGAGAGAACCAATGTTGAGTCTGGACTCACACCAGGAACATTTCAGGAGTTCTGTACTGGCACTGGAAGCAATCCATTGGGCTGCGTGGAAATGAGTCTATGCTCTGAATTCTATCTTCTTGAATAGGAGATTTACCTCCTCTAGATCTCCATTTCATTAGTTCATTCATTCACTCAGTGAAGAATCCATTGACAGCTACTCAGGCAATAATGATCCAAAGCAAAATTAGTCCCAAATGTCACCACTGGGCATAGCTATAGAATAAGGATGTTGAACTAAATGATGACAGAAACTGCTGCTGGATGTATTGACAAGTGGAGATTCTTTAAGTGGAAATGGTAGGCAGGGTTCTTTCTCTTTCTATCATGTAAGCTCCCTGGAGACATGATCTTGCTCCATCTCAAAACAAGAAAGGGCAGTGATCAACACTTTCTTGCTAAACATTTCCACTTCCAAAGGCCCTGCCCTCAGAAAAGCAGAAGTCAATGCAGCTCACCCAAAGCAATTTGGATAAGGAGGCAAGATTCCAGTACTTGTTCCTAGGTTGATGGCACATGCCTTTGGCTTGAGAGATTAGCAGCTTTCCTTAAAGTGTTAACCTATTTCTAAGGGTATGCAGTCTGCCGGCAGGACATCTGAAACCTGGTGCGGAATTAGACTGCTGCACGAAACTGCATCTGCTTCAAATTATGTTCTCCAAAAGGCAAAAATACAGCCCCGAGTCTAAAAATACTCCTTAGTTGTTAGCCAAAAAATGCATTTATTCTTGGATTCATAAAAATTCAGGCCATGTGAAATATGTGGGGGGCATGTACTTTGATAAAAAAAAAAAAAATGGACCAAAGAGAAGAAAAAGTTATAATAAACTTTAAAATCCTTTATTGACAGGATAGGGAGAAGGTGGAAATAAAGTGTGACTTGGAGGCAGAACTGGGGAAGTGCTGCCTTCAGGGAGAAGAAGGCCCCCAGGAGCAGCTGTCTTCTGCGCCCCATCTTTCTCTAAGAAGACCCTGAGCAGGCACAGACAAGTCCCCTACCTCTGCCCGCATGGGCGTTAGAAAAGCCAAGGCAAGGACCCCCCTCACAACACAACTCAAAGTGTCTGTGAGGAGGAACCGGTTTATTTGTTTTTCCTCCAATCTATGTGGACCAATATTTTTACAAAATGTAATAAAAGTGAATCACTCAAAAGATTAAATAAAAAGTGAGAAATGATGCACCATTTTTTGAAATTTCAGATTAATATGAGGGTATAATTTTTTGGGTTACACTGTTATCAATTCCAAGGTAAAGTTCAAGTTGTAGTTGAGCCCTTCACCCAGGGGGTGTGCTGAGCACCTCACACTGTGCACACTAAGTGAGACCCTGCCAATTACTCTCCCTCTTCCCTTCTCCCCTCCCCCTTCTCTCCCTTTCCCCTTGCTAGACTATACTTGTGTTTTTTTCTTTCATATGGACATGTAGTTGTTTATATATTGGTTTCATATTAGTATTGAGTACATTGTATACCTTTTCCCCACTCTTGAGATACTTTACTAAGAAGATCATCCAGGTAAACACAGTAGATGTAAGTCTCCATCTTTTTTTTTTTTTTTTTTTTATGCTGAATGGTACTCACTGGTATACATAAACCAAAGTTTGTTAATCCATTCCTGGGTTGATGGGCACTTGGTGACCCTCCATTTTTTATTATTAGATTCAACAGACATGATATAAACTTTCAAAAATTATAATCAGAACAAACCTGAAAAAAGAAGAGAAAAACTGCTATAAATAGGTTTTAAATATGCAATCAGAAATTTCATTTCTGAGTCCTTACTGAATTGAGAATCTGCTTAAAACCATAAATCTGAGAAAATGCACATCTTATTTGAACAATAATAAATTGTTTATGATGTAGCAAGTGGAACTAGATAACAAAATCAGAATTGTTTTCCATTAAGTGCTGATAATAATGACTCTGGGTATAATTGTTCACATATATATATAAAATCCAGCATTTCTCTTAGTGACACTCATGGGAAAGGGACATATCCTAGGATGACTGTAGTGGATTGTGCTTTCTGTTCATTTTGTCTATTGAGCAACCTTTCTCATCTCTCTTCTTCAGTAACCTGCTTGCTCCCTGGCTCCACGGGGATATTATTTGTTCTATTGTTGTGTAACAAATTACTGAAAACTTTTTGACTTAAGACAGAAATGATTTATTATCACTTGTGGGTGCTGTGAGTCAGATTTCACAAAGGGCAGAGCAGGATGGCTTGTGTCTATCACACAAAATCTGGGGCCATAGTTGGAAGATTTTTGAAGGTAAGGGTTGGGGTAGGTGCATAAAATCATACAAAGGCTCACTCACTCATACACCTGCTGGCTCTTGGCTGGAGCAGCCACATTTACCTCTTGGTGTGGCCTGGCCTTCCTCACAACATGGAGGTTGAGATCTAAGATGACTATCTCAAGAAAAAACTAAGATGACTGAGATCTAAGTCATCTGAATACCGAGAGAATACTGAGATCTAAGATGACTATCCCAAGCGTGTGTACCAGACATAAGCTGTCTCCATTTTATGTCCTGGCCTCACGAACTACACATCATTATTTCTACTGGTACTCTATGGATTGGGGCCATTACAGCCCCTGCCCAGACTCAAGGGGGAGGGAACACAGATCCCTCCCTCTCCTGGCGGGAGATGTGTCAGTCACACTGGAATGGAATAAATATATCAGTGTGGCCATTTCTGGAAAATACCATCTGCCATAGTTGGGCGTGTGACTCAAGCAGAGTTGATTTGAATATTTCCCTTTGAATGATGGAGGGATACTAAGGAAGGAAGCTTTAAGGTGAAAGACAGAAAGCTGGGGCTGTGGAGGGCAACTTCCTACTGTACGGAAAGAGTCTAAAGGCAGAACAAGTAAAGATAAAGCAAGAAGAGAAATGATCAAGGGGAAAGAGCTCTGGTGATGCCAACACTTTCTCTCCTGCCCCCGCACAGTGACTGGGCTATAGTGGGTGGTCAGTAACATCCTCCAAATGAAGAGATGAGAATCGTGACAACTAAAACGCAGTCAGAGGGTCAGAGGGGGATAATGCTGTGTAGAGTGAAAGCTCCGAGTGTTGGTAGTTCTTGCTTCTTGGTCTATTACCCAACTGCCTGACTCCTGGGAATGACTTCCTGTTCTCTCCCACCAGCCAGGTGCCATCTCTGCCATTAGAGCACAATGGATTTTACTCATTATTGCTATAGGCTGAGGTGGTTTTCCTGGAAATAACCTTTTTTTCTATAAATGAGGTATTTAGTCCTCATTTTGGAAACATTCTGCAACCCTTCCTGATTGTATGCTCTGTCCAGTTTTCCAAAACTGGCCATTGCTTTACCTTTATGCTATAGATTTCCACTTCAAAGGATTTTTATTTTTATTTTTTTTAGATAGGGTCTCACTCTGTCACCCAGGTTGGAGTGCAGTGGCATCCTCATCACTCACACAACCTCAGACTCCTGGGCCCAACAGATCCTCCTGCCTCTTCTCCAGAGTAGCTAGGACTATAGGTGCCCCCTCACTAATTTTCCTATTTTTTGTAGAGACGGGGTCTCGTTGTTGAGGCTAGTCTAAAACTCCTGGTCTCAAGTGATCTTCCTGCTTCAGCCTCCCAGAGTACTAGGAAATTTTTTTCCCCAGGGATTTTGGAGTTCCACCCTTTAGGGGTGGTATACACATATATTCATACCCCAACTGAGAAAACTGGCAAATACATGAACGGTCTGTGTGAAGATCACTGCAGAACTTGTAAAACTACACAAAGCTGAGGCCCTGTAGGTCCTTCCTATAGAATTAAAATGCTTGGGTTTGAAACATGGCATTTGTATTTCTAGAAAGCTCCAAAGACAATTTCAATATTTGCCCAAGAGCCACTGAGATTTACAGGGTACTTGGGATGAGAAGTAACCCAAGAGGTCCATGGCCTCTCCACCCTCAAACTGCTCTTGATGTCAAACTCTTAGGAGGACTTTTAGTGCGACATTGAAGAGATCTTTCATCCCTTCTAACCTTAGCTTCCAATGAAAGGTACAGATTTCACCTTTCGTTTCCATGGGGGAAAATGGCCTTCTTCTCCCCAACAGGACTGGACTGTGGTCCCTTGGAAACGGTATCCCAGGAAGTCTGAATAGTGTCTGAGTGGGGAGGATAAGGAGCTCTCTTAAGATTCAGGAGAGTCTGATTAACATTATCTCGCCCCCTTCCCTCTGCAGGGTGAGCCTTCAGACTGGCTCCCCCCGTTCCTTATTCCACTGAGCGAAGTGAGGGGGCACATCTGAAGCCTGAAGCAGACGCATTTTAGACGGGAACAGCCTGATAGCCAACTTTCCAGGGTTGTTCCTTAGGAGACTGGAGGAACAGCCTGCAGTTGGCTAGCTCTGCTCTGACCAGGCAGAGGTGGAAGGATCATGGAAACTCCAGAACTTAAACTTTAAGAGCCTTCCATGTAAACCTCAGGCTTCATTTTAATTTTGATTGAAAAAGGGCCAATGGGGAAATAGAGAGTTTTTTATTCCTCCCTGAATATGGCCAATGAAACTATGGATTTAGAATAACTGCAGGGGCACTGGGTGTGTTGGAGTTCTGCAAGAACAGTTTTCACAGCTGCAAAAGGGAGTTTTCTGTGTGCACAGTCTGAGCAGGAGGCAGGCGAGGGCTCGACGTCAGTGGTGCCTCCAAGCGTAGACACCAGGTCCCACACCCTCTCCCAGCACTCTGAAAGCTGCCTGCCCTCCCACCCACCCCTGGCTTCTTGTTTCCAAATGTGGAGCCTTCTAGAAGGTGCCAGAGTTCTGCCTGTAAAAGAGAAACAAGGGAAGGGTGGAGCACAGCATTCGAACTGGTTTGAGAGGCACACGCCCTCATGTTGCTGAGCAGATTTTGTGGTGGCTGCAGTTTTGGCATAAAAACCTTTGTTTCCATTTTGCTGTGAGCTGATTTAGAAAGGTTTTTTTTTTCTTAAATAGGAATGTATTTTAGATGTACAAAATCTGGTTACCATGTTCTCTTGGCCTAGCTGCTTCCATCTAATGTGAAGAACCTGCTTTGTTCTAACTGTGCCAATTCCTAGGCCGTTCAAAATGTCCCACCTTTCCCCAAGATCCACATCTTGGGAAGCCAAAATTATTAGGCCAAAAACACTTTCAGGTGGAGATTTTCACAGTGAGTAGGTTGAGAGTGCACTGGGATAATGTCACTCTAATGTAGGAGTGGGCATGGAGGCAAGGAGGAGACCATCTCCACAGAACTGTATTAGCAACATGAGCAAGCATCTGTTATCCCGGCCTCTTAACTTCGTGTTCATCACTTTTCTGTTGTGGTTCTGCCACTCTGATCTTAGCATGCCATTTAACCTACTAGGCACTCAGTTTTTTTATTTGGAAAATAGAGATGATAGAGATTCCTGTTCCTTCACCATGTGGTGGATGTGGAAGTGCTTTGAAAAAGTGAGAAATGGCTCAGCGCTTGTAGCTCAAGCAGCTAGGGTGCCAGCCATGTACACCGGAGCTGGCGGGTTGGAATCCAGCCCAGGCCCACCAAACAACAATAAGAACTAGAACCAAAAAATATAGCCAGGCATTGTGGTGGGCACCTGTAGTCCCACCTACTTGGGAGGCTGAGACAAGAGAATCATTTAAGGCCAGGAGTTGGAGGTTGCTGTGAGCTGTGGCGCCATGGCACTCTACCCAGGGTGACAGCTTGAAACTCTGTCAAAAGAAAGAAAGAAAGGAAGGAAGGAAGGAAGGAAGGAAGGAAGGAAGGAGAAAAAGTTAGATACAATATACAAAAGTTTAAAAACGTTCAGAGATAGGGGAATGGGCATTGTGAGGAAATTCCAAGAGAAGCCAAAACTTCAAAGCCACCATCTGCTAAATACGTGCTAACCACAGGGGATTTCAGATTCCCTGATGGAGAAATGAGAGACAATTAGATACGTTACAGAAGGGCAAAGGAAAGATGTTTGCTTTCATGTGACTTTGATTTTGTGAAGCTCACAGACCGAGGAATATAACCCTCTGTGCCTGCCTCTGATGCTCCCCTTCAGTTGCCTCCATTCTCTGCTGTCAGACCAGAAACGACTCTGATTATTGACATCGGGAACACTAGCATTGGAAGGGAAGCGTGGAATCATTTTCTAGATAAGCTGGTTGATTTTTGCATGTGTCGTTAACGCTCTCACTCCAGACATCAGTGACTACCCCAATAATTGTTAGCATCTGTGATCCGTATCCAATTTTCTTACCATTTCTCTTCACCAGTCCCATGCTCCAGTCAAACTTGGAGGCAGACTATTACTTGAAATTTGTCTACTTTTTCAGGACCAAGAAAAGTGGGAAGGGCAGTTTAAGTAATATATGCCTGTGGGAGGGTTGAGGGAGCTGAATTTTGAAAGATGCTGTTTTAGTCTGCTTGGACTCCCCTAACAAAATGCCACAGACTTAACAACAGAAGGTGTCTGGGCCCTGGCCTGCAGGTGGCTGCCTTATTGCTAAGTCCTCACATGGAGTGGACGGGGTCGGGGTGGGGGTGAGTGGGAGAGAGAACAAGAGCTCTCCAATGTCTCTTATAAGGGCACTAATCCCATGACCTCATTTAACATTAATTACTTCCCAAAGGCCCTATCGTCCAATATCATCACTTTGGGGTTTGCAGCCTCAACATATGAATTTGTGCAAGAGGGGGCACCCAAAGAGTTCCTAACAGGTGGGTATGATTTAGATAGGTGGAGCAGAAAGATAAGGGCAATTGTGGCTACACAGAATTTTAGATTAGAGCTCTCCTTGTTCAGTGATGGTTAAACTATATTCTGCAGATGGCTGGGAGTTCTAAGCAGCACCTTCTCCCAACTCCAGGGTCACAGGGAAAGGGAGCAGCGAGTTGGGGGTAAGGAAAATCCCAGTATGGGAGGATCTGGCCTCGGTGTTTGTTATCAATAAAAATGATTTTTTAAATCTGCTTTACTTGTAAGATTTCACACAAAGAAATGATTTTGAGCCAAAGACAAGCAAACAAACAAAGGCTATAGAATCGTAGTTCAGATACGATATCTGAACTAGAAAGAGCCTTTGTAATGACTGGAGACATTTTAATAAATTGGGAACTTTCACCTGTGTCTCAATGCTTCTTACCTAGTAAAAAGAATAGAAAGAATAATTCAGCTAAGATTTTTCAGAATGTAGACCAAGAGGGGAAATTCTGCAATTTAGGATAAGATGAGGAATGAAAAATGTATCTGATTGAAGAATTTCAAGACAGTAAACTCTCCCTGCATCATTATAAATAAAAAAGTAAGTAATTGGCTTAGTTAAAAAAAATCTTTAAAGTCAGGTTAGGCAAATAAGCTAATATAAGAATGTTTGTAAATACTGTCTTAGGTTGTTTTCAGGTAAAATAGATACATGGAAAACAGATAATAGGAAGGAGAGACTAACTCAGTTTTTATCATCACATTAATTTTTTTTAATAGAGGTTTTCCCTTTGTCACCTGGGCTACATTGCAGTGGCACCGTCAGAGCTCACTGCAACTTCAAACTCCTGGGTTCAAGCGATCCTCCTGCCTCTGTCTCCTGGGTAGGTGGGACTACAGGACCCCCCTCCCCCACCAGTGTTAGGATTACAGGTGCGAGCAACCATGCCTGCCCTAAAATTTTCTTTTATGCTGTGATACTGTGATATTCTCAGTGGAGAGAGGACAAGAGTTGAAGTGACATAGTACAGCACTTCCCCTCCACCCTGTGTCTCTCTTCTTGTCATCATGTTCCAAATGAAGATGTTCACAGGGAAATTTTTTCCAAATGGGCCAGCTTGACACATACTTGTCCTGAATTAATACTATCCCTAAAGGGTTCTCAGTTTGATGTTTAACTCTATTCTTCTTTTAAAGGGAGAACATGGTAGTAGAAAAGAATCTGGGGGGAAATCCTCACTCACCAGGGCACTTCCTTTTCCAAACAGTACTTCCAAATAACTCCTGAACAGAGGGTGGGGTTGTTACAAAGTGTGTGAGTTGAAAGCTCTATAGACAATCCAAACTGACCAGCTAGAAAGTTGCCCCTAGTCACCAGGCTTGCACACACATACATCCCCATATTTTGCCATGTATATTGCATGCTTTTTTGCCAAAATATTTGAGGAGGCAAAAAAGGATGTGCATTATCCATGGGTAGTACAGCTCAGGAGTCGGGGAGGCTGGGGCCACTGTGCTGTCTCACCTGGGCCCATTGTTGCATGGAGTTCCAGTCTGGGAAGATCTGGGATCCCATGGGAATGGGCTGGAGTGGCCTCCACTGAGCACCATGATCAGGAAAGGAGACAATGGCAAGACTGGCAAGGGTGAGGCCCAAGGCCTGGCCATGCAGAGGGAACTGGGAGCCCTGTGCAGGCCCCAGGGGCCAGTCTGGCTGTCCATGGGCTGAGTAGCCTCAGAAGTTCCCTCCTGGCTGGCCACATGTGTACCCATCTTGGCTGCAGCCCCTGACATAGCAGGGAGGGAAGCACTTCCCAGAGAGAGGGAAGAGGAAGAGACAGGCTTCACAGAGGGGCCGCTGCAGGAGGGCAGTGTGGGATCTGTGCATTTACATGTTTCTCCCAGCAGAGAGTCAGCCACTTCCTGGAGGGGTGTTTTCCTGGAAGTTTTGGCTAAAAATGTGGGTGTACATTATACACAGGAGCACATTTTACTTGGAAAAATATGGTATATCCATATGGTCACTCCAAGGCAACACTTAAGATGAAGGCTGAGCATCATCTTACTTATAAAGGTTAAGCTATAATAGTCTCACAAATAATATTTTTCTGAGTACCAACAGCAGTTTTTCAGGGAAGGGAACTCAAAACCCAGAGAAGGAAAGTGGAGGTGAGGTAGCCAGTCTCCAAGCTGGTCTGTCAGTGATTGTCGCTCCTGAGAGTCATATCCTTGTGTAGTACCATCCCATGTTGAATCATAATTTGTCTTTGTGACCAAGAGAATATGTCAAAAGTGACAGGATGGGACTCCTGAGACTAGACCATAATAGAAATTGTAGCTTCACTCTCCCTTGGATCCCTTTCCTTGGGGGAAGCCAGTAGCCATGTCATGAGGACCCTCAAGCAGCACTATGGAGAGACTTAGTGGTAAAAAACTGAGGCCCCCAGCTAACAGCCATATGAATAAGTTTGGAAGAGGATTCTCTGGCCTTAGTCAAGTCTTCAGATAACTATAGCCCCTGATTATAATCTCATGAAGGCCTAGGCTAGCTAAGCTCCTCCTAAATTCTTTTTTTTCTTTCGTTGCTGCCGCCACCACCACCTCCAATGATCTCTGGCCTTGTGCGCTGCGCTCTCTCTCTTTTTTTTTGAGATAGAGTCTCACTCTATCACCCTGGTGGAGTGTTGTGGCATCATAACTTACAGCAACCTTAAACTCTTGGGTCCAAGCAATTCTCTTGCCTCAGCCTCCTAAGGAGCTGAGACTATAGATGTGTGCCACCACGTCTGGATAGTTTTTCTATTTTTAATAGAGACAGGCTCTTATTCTTGCTCAGCTCCTTTTAAATTCTTGACTTGCAGATATGGAGATAAAAAATGTTTGTTGTTTTAAGACACTAAGATTTGAGGTAATTTGTTATACGGAAAAAGATAACTCACACAGAGAGGCTTCATGGTCACATAGGAAGGACTCTCTGTACTCAGGATATGAACAGGAGTGATATTTAAATATTTATTTGAAAAGAAAAATGGTTTGGAAAGTTGTCTATAGGTTAGCTTAACACTTAACTAAAATCTGACAAAAATCACACATAGTTAAGTACAAAGTCTCACTTTAAGAATGTTCAGGAAGATATCATAAATAAGATATGAGAAAATAAAATATAGTAATACAAAAACATCATAATCAATTAGAATTTGTTCCAGGAATGTAAGGACGTTTTAATTCATCCATTTATTCATTCAACACATTTATGAAAAATAAATTAATGGAATATATCATATTATTAGTACTAAAGAATAAAAAGTATATGATTATCTGGATTGGGTGTCCTCAAACTTTTTAAACAGGGGGCCAGTTCACTGTCCCTCAGACCATTGGAGGGCTGGACTATAGTTTAAAAAAAAAACAACTATGAACAAATTCCTATGCACACTGCACATATCTTATTTTGAAGTAAAAAAACAAACGAGAACAAATACAATCACACCGCCGCATGTGGCCCACGGGCCGTAGTTTGAGGACCCCTGATCTGGATAGATGTGAAAAGACATTCAAAAACACCCATTATGATAAAATACATATGTACATACACATAAAAATTTAAAAACATAAAGAAGAAGATTTGCTTATTTTGATAAATAAATTTTGTCCAAAAAAGAATATACACACATAATAGGGATAACTTTAGTGCTTGCACATTATGCAAGACAAAAGTAAATATAATCAATATTATACTATTGTTATACATTATTTATATCATAATACATACTTTATATATAATTTTTTTAATTCAATAAGACAGGTATAAATAGAATAAAGGAAGAGATATGTGATCATTATTTGAAATATGATTATACCTCAAAAATAATTAGAACTAACAACAGAGTAAGAAGATATTGGTATAAAAGGTACCAAACACTTGCATATATACTAGCATGCCAGCAATAGTTTAGAGATCCCAAGATATTTTACAAGGTTCCAATGATAGTTTTTATGCTGCTATATATGAGACCTTTTTGAAATTATATTTTTCTAAGACTTTTGTGAAAAGAACTTTATTAAAAAACAAAAGAAATAAATAGATTTACATGTTGAATTTCTATATAAAGATTCAATCTTACACAAATTCCATTTCTTTTCAAATTAATTTATATATTTAACAAAATTCTAATAAAAGTTCTATGATAGTTAATTTTATGTGCCAACTTGACTGGGCTAAGGGATGCCCAGATAGCTGGTAAAACATTATTTCTGGGTGTGTCTGTGAGGGTGGTTCAGGGGATGAGATTGACATCCAAATCAGTAGACTAAGTAAAGAAAACCCACCTTTACCAACATGGGTGGGCATCATTCAATCCTTTGAGGGCCTGAATAGAATAGAAAGGCAGAGCAGGAGTGCATTCCCTCTCTTGTTTGAGCTGGGATATCCATCTTCTCTTGCCCCTAGACACTGGTGTTACTGGTTTTTCCAACTTAGGCCTTTAAACTCAGACTCAATCATACCACTGGCTTTCCTGGTTCTCCAGCTTGCATATGGCAGACCATGGGACTTCCTGGCCTTCATAATCATGTCAGGAAATTCTTGTAACAAATTTCCTCTTCATGCTCTCTCTCAATGTATCTCTTACTGGTTCTATTTCTCTGGAGAACCCTGACTAATACAAGTTCTAATAGCTTTTGTTTCCTTCTTTCTTTTTAATTGGTAGAGGAAATGCACATTGTTTCTCCCTTTCCTTTAGAAAAAGAAATGCATGAGAAGATTAATGAGTGTGGATTCCTGCCCTCTCAGATATCAAAAACTACTTTAATGTTATTGTACATAATTAGAACACTTTCTATTTGACATAAGAATAGAAAAGGAAATCAATAAATAGAATATAGAATCTGGTTGAAAATACATATGTGTATAATTCATTTTTTAGTATAAAACACAAAGATAGAATTTTAAAGTAAATGGGATGTCTCAATATGTAGCCACATGGAATGTTTCATATTTCAATATGTAGCATAAAATCAATTGAACATCAAATTGGGAAGAAATAAATCCATTTATAGAGAATTTACTTTTGTATAAGATAAAAGGTATAATACTCAAAGGTTCTTTTTTTAAATTTATAAATATTAGAAGAAAAATGTAGAATAGTTTTAATGTCTGAGATGAAGAAAGCTTTTCCAAGCATGCCACAAAACTGAAAGCAGTACAAAAGATTAACCTTGTGACTTTTGCTTTTACAAAAGTACCTAATACTCTAAATCAAGTCTTTCAACATAAAAGACTAATGAAAAAGTGTTATACAAATTTTCAGTATATACCACAGATGGTTAATATTTATAAATTATAAAGAGTTCTTTTTATTTTTTCAGTTAGAAAATATTAGCAAAAGAAAAATGGACAAAAATTACACAATCAGTTAGCAGATAAAATACAAATGACAATTGCCATCTGAAAAGATGCTGCCCCAATTCAATAATAATCAAAGAAATAGAAATTTTGAAAAGCAAGATTTATTTTAACCTATTAAAGTAACAAGAATGGTATTACTCAGTAATAGGGGTGTATTAAAACAGGTTCTCTAATACTAGTTGGTAGCAATATAAATTCTTGAAACATTTCTGGACACTAATTTGTTCACAATTTGAAAATTTTATTGTATGAGTGCTTTGGGCTAATGTTACTAATTCTACTTATTTATCCTAAAGAAATTATAGGACATATGTGTAAAGATGTACTGTATAAAGATGCTTATTGTAGCATTGAACATAACAAAAAAATGAATGGAAAAAACTTAATGTCTATCAATGGAGAATTGAGAAATAAGTTATGGGCGATCCTCATCATGAAACACTGCATAGACTTTTTTAAAAGATGAGGTAGAGCCTATTGACATGGAAAATGTCCTATTACCCTAAAATAAAATAAAAATGAAAGTTACAGAACAATATATACAGTTTTTAAAAATATGTGGGTATATGTAAGCATAAAATAATGGGAAAATATAGGTCAAACTGTGAATTTACCTATTAGACTTAGCATTAGAACATGACTTACCTTTTCTATAATATTGCTTTAACTTTTATAATTAAAATATCTTAGAGAGAAATGTCATGGAAATTAAGTATTTGTCACAATATTGCCTTGTTTATACATAAACAGCTGGGCTTTTTACCGGATTTACTGATTTGCTAAATATTTGCTAATATTTGTGACATCTGTAAGAACCCAGTGGAGACTGCATTGTGACCAGTGACTATGGAAGAGGTCAGCCCATTATCGGAATTTCTCATGTTATCTATATCATCAGCAACCACAGAATCACCCCCAGCTATGTCACATCCGGTCTTCTGAAGGGCCTGCATGTAATGAAACCACTGACTACAACCACAGATAGTCAGCTTACGTGAAGTGTGGGAGCAGGGCTGTGGGCTTGCTGACCCCCAGGATGTGTGTCACTGAGCATGCACTGGCAGGTCTCTCTGAAAGAGGACACTGGCAGTGGAAGGAGAAAGGCACAGGCAACTAGCCCTCCACCAATGGACTACACTACTGTGGGCACGCCAGGCTCAGTGCCAGGAAATGCGAAGACAAGGTGACCAGAACTCAGTATTGAGACCAGCAATCCACACATTAATTTGAGCTCCCCAAAAGCCTGAAGTCACTCAGGGATAGCCACAAAACCAATAGCCCAGCCAGAGGATGGATTTCCTGCTTTCCCTTTGTCTTATTTCAGGGTCCTTTCTGGAGCCACAGCTGTGCCCATCAGTGGACAGGGGTGTGAATTCTCAGTTTAGAACCACGTTCCGACAGGCCCGCTGCAGGTGGAGACATGAAGTGGGGCCTGGAGCAGAGGTTTCATAGGGAAGTGGCATCGGGTCAGTTCCTCTTATCAGTTCCTAGTGCTTTTGCGAGAGGGGATGCAGCTGGGCTCAGACTGAAAAGACATGTGGCCACGACTCGTCCCTGGACATAGAAAGAGAACTGAGACAGAGCATGTGAGAGGTGCCTGACCCAGCCTTCTCTGTGGCCACGGGAACCTGAGTTCTTGGAGAGAAGCGGGAAGGTGCCCTGAAGCAGCACCCACTGTTCTTGTCTCTGCCTTAAAACGCTTGCGTTTTCTTCGTCCTCCTAGTTCAGAAATTAATGTCCAAGGGACAAGTGATAAATTCCTTTTGTCCTTTTCCAAATGGCAAGCTGCCTTTGCCAAACCCTTTTAATTTCGTCCTGTTTAGGCAAACCAGCCCCAAAGTAGAAGCTGGTTGACTTGGAGTGCTGAGTCTTAGCTGTCATGAAGGTCAAACTCCAATCTCAGTGGCTTAAGAGAGCAGCAGTTCAGTCTCAGGTTTGGAGGCCTTCCTCTGTTCTTAGCTTTGCTCTAAGTTCCTGGCCTCCAAAGTCTCTGGTGCAGGACACGTGAAGGATGGAGGAGGAACACCAGTTCAGACTCACTGACCTAAAAGATGCAGGTATCCACTTCCGTTCACCAGCCACTGGGAAGACGATCACATGATTCCAACCTAAATGCAGGGGAAGCTGGGGAGTGTCACGGACATGTGGAATAATCACAGTGGCACACTCATGATATTGAAAAAGTTTCATGAACTTTTTTTTTTTTTTTTGAGACAGAGTCTCACTATGTTGCCCTTGGTAGAGTGCTGTGGTATCACAGCTCACAGCAACCTCAAACTCTTGGGCTTAAACCTCCCAAGTAGCTGGGACTACAGGCACCCACCACAATACCTGGCTATTT
The DNA here is from genome assembly GCA_963574355.1 of Loris lydekkerianus. Classification (NCBI taxonomy): domain Eukaryota; kingdom Metazoa; phylum Chordata; class Mammalia; order Primates; family Lorisidae; genus Loris; species Loris lydekkerianus. Next base: position 20,951 of record CAUYPK010082443.1, read on the forward strand.
TTTTGTTGCAGTTGTCATTGTTGATTTTAGCTGGCCTGGGCCGGGTTCAAACATGCCAGCCTCGGTGTATGTGGCCAGCGCCTTACCTACTGAGCTACGGGAACCGCCATGAATTTTTAAATAGAAGAGCAGAGCAATAGGAAAGAGCCTTTGTGTGGCCGTCCAGGCACAGGACCACAGAGCCATTCCTGTCACTGACAGCTAGGGTCCCCTCTGCTCCTCCATACCTCGGGGTCCTCATCTACAGAAGATGCTGTAGGTCTGCATGGCCCACAGTGCTCTTTCCAGACACCAAACACACAGTTTTATAAGCTTGTGCCTCAACATTTCGTCAAGGCCTTCTAGGTGTAGAGACATTTAGAAAAGCCTAACAGAGAAAGCAGTGCTGTCACTTAGGGGGCCATCCATTCTCGAGAGGCCAACCTTTGCTGAGTTCATATTTCTAAAAGCTCATCAGAAAACCATAGAGGGCTTTGCTCCTAAAGAAGAGTGACAATAAGTCTCTCCTCATATTATGAAGACAGATGTGGGTATGTGGGATAGAGGGTAGGGTTAAAAGAGGTAGGCACTAGGAACATAGTAATCTGGACAAAAGCCAAGCGTCACCACTGGCCCTGAGTACTAAAAACAATACTCACTAGACACAGCACATGGTCTCAGCCCTAAGTCACATTTAGCAGTGATAAGAAAAAGGCAAGACAGATATACAGTAAACAGAATGTGTTAAGAATTAAATCATACAAAAAACTCCTTGTTTTTATACTTAAAGCTTTCCACTGTGCTATATTTTCTGACACCTGAGATTTCAATAAAAGCCTATTAGGATTGTCAGGTGCATCCTGGAGGGCTTGTTGGTGTGGGCCTCTCCAGGTCTTTGGATTCAGTGCAAAATGGACTGAGCAGGTGTAATTTTACACCTAGCCACACTGGCATGGGTACAGAGAGCTCCTCCGAATTTTCTTATTCTTACACACATGCATACATCCCCTCTCAGTTAACAAAAACAAAGTATCTGGGATGGGCAGGAAGCTGTCTTTTCAAATAGTACTTTTGTTTTTAGGCACTAACATGAGGTTGTACAACCTGTCTTCTGAGGTCCTTCCCAGTCTTTAAAATTATATCTGTCTGGACAGTCAGTAGAATGCACTGAGGAAGAGCCGGGCTTATGGAGCTGGACAGCCACGTTCACATTGCTGCTCTAGCACTGTCCAAACTTGGGGCCCTAGGGAAGCAGGCTCTGAGTTGAGGTTCCAAGGGCAGGAGACTTACTAAGGAGTGTTCTTGGAATCACGTGCTATGGAAAGAAGAGGAAAGAAACCAGATTGGGGAAAGGGAGAAGTTGAGCTGCAATGCAGTCTCAACAAAGGCCTAAGTCAACCTCTCAGGGACTCTGAAGCCAAGACACCCTCAGAATTATCCTAAGATGAAATGAGGGGGCTGAGCCTTTGGTACCCCTGCATGAATCAATCATTGAATGTGGGCTGCCCTGGGAAACAGGCATGGTCGTAGGCTCGGTGACCCTCTTCAGCCAAGGCCATTCTCAAGAGTGTTGACAGCTGTGGTCTGTCTGTCTGCCAGCCACTCTCCTAGCAGCTGAAGGTATAAATTCTTCATTTTGGAAAGCGTGTCACAAAATCCCTATGAATTTACTAATTATACTTAAATGCCTGTGAAGCACAATTTAAATTTTAGATTTTATATTTATTTAAATTTCTATTTTGATAACAATACATTAAAATGTATATACCTCAAGAATAAGTTTATTTGTTAATCTTTTAGATCTTTGCTACTCAACATGTTGCCCACCAGCCACACAACTGCTAGTGAGTACTTGTCACGTGGTCAGTCCAAACCGAGATATACTGTAAGTGTAAAATACTCATTGGATTTTGAACAATCAATGTGAAAAAGCATGTTAAATAGATCATTAATACTTGTACTGGTTACATGTTGGAATTATAATATTTTGCCATATTGGGTCTTAAATAAAATATATTATTAAATTTTTAAAAAATTTACAAGTTATCAACCCTGAGCAAGTTCCTTAGCCTCTTTTTCTAATGTTTACAAATAAGAAAATTGAGATGCTATATAGCTGTCTCAACTTCATAGAGTGTTTATAGTAATTAAATGATTTAAAACATTTAGAACATTTATTGAGTGCTTACTAAGTCTGACACTGTTCTAAGTGTTAGTTATTATGTGCTTCTCATAAACCCCACAAAAACAGGAACATTTATATTGGGGAACTAATAGGGACTGTGGCATCATATGGGGCAGTAGAAAGGGATGCCCCTGCAGTCACTTATCTATGGCCCAGCCTTTGGTGATTTCTCAGAGGCCCAGAGAAAATATCCAGCCAAAGGTCATTGCATCAGCTTACTTTCATTTTTATGTTACAACTATAAAAAACACCAGGAATAAACTGCAGTAATTTTACCTAAAATATCCTTTTTCATGCTTCTGAATGTGATCAACTCTGACCGCTCTCCAATATAATGAGGAAATTTTTTTTATCTCTTATAAGGCATGTAAGAACCTAGTGTCCCCAAATTAGCACTGTATTTATCAAGGCACTGAAGAATGTCCATCATATCTACCAGAATAATCCCCAGCCCCTCTGCCTGCAGGGCTAGAATGTGCCTAGCTTGGGGAGGGATGGAGTCCATATGTAGACCTACCTGGCAGAGACTCAGTGGGCAGTTGGTAAGGACCACATGCCTAGGAACGAAGTCATGATTGATGACAAAAATCTAAGGCTAGAGAATGTGGGGCCTGCAGGAAACACAAGGCAAAGTTATGTGGGATGAGTATTCTAAACTTCCTTGTTGAAGGGAGACTGATGGCTAGGAAGTTAATGGGAATGTTCCTTCTAGGAGCTCAGAGCACATCCCTACATCTTCCTCACAGCTCTGTGAAATGGACTCCTTGTCCCCTCTTTAAACTGCAATGCTTGTCTACAATTGACTTGCTCTTAGGACCTTAAGGTTCCAGTCCTGCTCTGGACTCACCCTTTTACTACCTGGATCTGAGACTGTATCGTCGCTCTAAAATGCTACCCAGCTTTTCTACCACACAACCTCTTTTGCTGTTAGGGCAGGTCAGATGGAAACTCATTATACATGGAAACCTCAAATCATGTTCCTTTCTTCTAACCTATAAACCTTGTTTTTCCCCTGCTCCAGCCCAACCACTCTCTCTCCCTCCCCTTGCTCCCCATTTCTCTTTTGCCCCCTCCTTGATACATTGAAAATGTTGCTTCCAGCTCCTTATACATTTCAGTAGAAGCAGAACAGTTGTTTTTAATTTCATCCAAAGCACAGGGAGGATTTCTGAAAGCAGCTTCCTGGTTCTCAATTGACCGTGACAATAACAGCCTCAGAGAAGAAAACTCTTTCCAGGAAGAACGCAAACCTCACTCAGAAAGCAATTTGAGGCTTCTTTTTCCACTGCATGCACACTACACACATGCACACACGCAAATTATTGGGGGCTTTCCTGTGCCAGGAAGAGGAGTTGCTCAGCAAAACTCTCTCTCTCTCGAAACAAAGCCACAAAGGGTCGGGATGGAGGGGCTGCAAGATGAACTTCTGGCTTCCAGACCCGAGAGAAAACCTTAGAAAAGCAGACACGACCCAGGTCTTTCACTAATGCAGAGTGTGTGAAATGCAGGCCAAAGTGGGTCCTCGGCAGTGTGCAAGCTATAAACTTCTCCTTCATCTGTCCCATAAGATGAAACTTGGGGCAGTCTAGAGTGAGGGAAAAGGGGATGGCGTCAGTGCGATGAGGGGGAAAGAGCATGGTGGTTCAAGCCAGGCAAGGGGGTTTCCAGGCTGACTTGAGCACTGACCTGCTGGATACTTTCCAGGGCACCTCCAGATCCAGTGTCCCCCTCCAGCCTGCTGTCTGTCCTGGGAAGCTGCTTTCTAGAGGCTGACTCAAGAGCGAGCTACCCTATGGCTTCTGGTGGGTTCAGGCAATGGAAGCCCCAGGCAGGAGATGAGAAGAAGGCAGGAGGGTGACTTGGGAGTATTTGCTTCCCCAGCTCCCTCCTCCTGCTCCCTAAGGTTGGCTGCCACTAACTACGAAAGGCCACAGCTTCCACCAGGTGGCCCAGGCCACTTGGCCAATCTCTCTAGCTCCAGGAGCCAACCCTTCCTCATGTCTTTTCTACATGGGGTTAATAATGGCTCCTGGCTGTTGCTAGCCCCACATTTAAGATTGTGTTTTTCAGGGCTATGATAGGCACCACCATGGAAAAATTGGTGGAAATCCAGCATGGAGTTTAAATGGAAGCATTGTAGCAAGGGTAGCTTAGTTTTGATAGCTCTACCAGTTACATAAGATGCTAAGCACAAGAACTTTTGGTATTATCTTCACAACTTTTCTGTAAATCTGATTTTTTTAAAGGTTACAGCAATGTTCATTGAGTATCCAGGAGCACTGGGGAACCAGTCTTGATGGTCTTGATGGCTACAGGGCCACAAACTGTTAGTAAATTCACACTGCAGAACTGGTCCAACAAAGATTCCACAGCCATCACAGGGCATGGACATTGCAGGCTTTACCACCAACAAAAACATTAGATGCCATTCTCTGTCACTGTTGCCTCTGGAAACTGGATATAGCTTTCTGCTTCTGCCACCAGTCACCAGAAGAGATTGTGGGCAGTCCCTGCTTCTTCCCACTGCTGATTTAGGGAACATGTTTACACATGAGATACAGGAAGGCTAGAACATGAGTACCTGGCATTGCAGTTTCTACCGCTGGATGTGCTTCTACTTCATAAAGAAGGGCACTTCTCAGACGAGGGAAGGTATACCCACTGCTCAGTGGCCACAAAAAAGGACAAATGTCCCTCTCAGTGATTGAAATCATACTCAATGGGAATGACCAGACAAACCCCTTCTGGGAAAATAGATTGTAGTGAGAACATTATTTTAGTGAAACCAAATATGAAATGAAACTCAGTAGCATCTAGTACTCAGCCCGTAGGACAGGTAAGATTCTGATCAACAGAAATGCACCATTCTTATGTAAACATCAGGCTGAACAAGCAGGGCAGAGAGAAGGCAGAAAGTAACTTAATTTTGTCTCCCTCTCCCCTTTCAGTCAGCTCTGCGGGCCATATCTACTGTTTTCATCAGGGACAGGAGAAGTCCTCAAGCATTTTCTGGTTGCTCTTGGCTTAATACTAAGACATGGTTCTAGGGTTACTTCAAGTCATAAATTACAATTCAGATTAGCATTGAAATGTCCAGCCTCATGGACATGAAGAATCATCAAAACTTCAAATTTGCTTTTGAAGTTGAGGCTTCTCCCTCTCCTGTAATTTGGGTCTGAAGACAAGGAAAGAAAGAGTCTCTCCTCCTTCCGACTTGACCTTCCTCCTTTGGTTAAACACAGTTTCAGCCCTTTCAGGGTTGAAGCACAGTATGGCTGAGCAGGTGAGGGAGCAGAAGTTTCTCCTTGACTGCCACCATCATACAGTTTAGACCTCGTGATCTCTGTCTTTGCAGATGTTTAAAGCTGATTTTCTTAAGAGCTCTAACACGGTTCTTTGGAGATTTTGGAGATCTCTCTGCAATTCCCTTGGGAGGGTAAAGGTAACTCTTCCCTGGCTGGCCACCTCTTTTGTGCACATCTCCTAAAAATCCAGCCGTCCCTAGCCTCCTCTGTGCTTATGTCTTAGGTCTCTATATCCCTCAAGACCACCCTTTTGGACAGGATATAAGATGGCCCTAAGTCAGCTTGCCCTCTGGACTCACATCTAGTCTAAAAGAAATATTCATGTATTCACTCTTTGGCCTGCCATACCCCTGAAGAGTTGGTCTCCTATCACTACTACTTCCTCATTACACCACCATAAAGCAACTAATCAGTGCCTAACCCTATAGATTCTGTGTTCCTCAGATTCAGGGGACATACATTAAGCATTCCACATAGGCACCTTGAAGCCCCTTTTCCTAAGCTTAAGTTAACGTGTAAGGGCAGAGGTGGGGTAGTACTCAGGCAAGAGAAAAATTCTCTCTAAAATTCTTCACTAGTTTGTCATTCCTGACTTTCCAACACAGAAGAAAGGATTTCAATCCAGGATCCTGTACCCAGCTAAACTGAGCTTCATTTATGATGGAGAAATTAAATATTTCAATGACATTCACATGTTGAAGAAATTTGCCAAAACTAAACCAGCTCTCCAGGACATTCTTAGACCTATCCTCCACAAAGACCAGCATAATTCTCCACCACAAAAGTAAACCCAACCAGAAAATTTTTGATCAAATCCCAACTCCCACAGTCGCAAAAGGATTAAAAATGTCCACCGGACTCTCAAAAGGCCTATCAATATTCTCAATCAATGTGAATGGTTTAAATTGTCCTCTAAAGAGGCACAGGTTGGCTGACTGGAT
>CAUYPK010082444.1:0-16858 GCA_963574355.1 Loris lydekkerianus
TAAATGTCTTAACACAACAATTAAGTAAGTGAGGTGAAGGCTATGTTAACCAGTTTGATGTAAGCATTCCAAATTGTATATAAAATCAGCACATTGTACCCTATGAATCCATTAATGTACACAGTTATGATTTAATTTAAAAAGAATATTATCCAGCCATAAAAAGGAATGAAATACTGTACACACTACACCACAGGTGAACTTTGAAAACATTATGTTAAGTAAAGAATGCTGCTCATGAAATACTGCATAAGATTCAATTAATACAAAATACACACAACAGGCAAGTCTAAAGGGACAGAAAATAGACTTAGTGATTTAGAGGGGTGGAAAGATGGGGGAGGAGTGAACACTTAACAATTTGCCAGGCACTGTGTCAGACACAGGCTAAAATGACAAATAAAATAGAGTCCTTATCTTTAAAGAGTTTATAGACAAGGAATATAGTTTCAATGACATGTTAACTCTACCTTAACCATTAACTCCAATGGCATTTCCTCAGTGCTCACTTTTAAGACTTCCCTACAACACACGAACGTTATTATCACATACTGATCATTCAATAAAAATTGGATTAGTCTGAATAAATCTTTGCCAAACTTTCCTGCCTTAATCTCTATGACACATTACTTTCTTACCTTTTCTTTTCCCACTGTCCTCCAATCAAAGTCTCACTTTGTCACCCTCAGTGGAGTGTCATGGCATCACAGCTCACAGCAATCTCAAACTCTTGAGCTTAAGTGATTCTCCTGTCTCAGCCTCCCTAGTACCTAGACTACTGGCACCTGCCACAATGCCAGGCTATTCTTTTATTTTTTCATAAATGGGGTCTGGCCGTTGCTCAGGCTAGTCTCAAACTCTTTAACTCAAGCAATCCACCCACCTCACCCTCCCAGAGCACTAGGATTACAGACATGAGCCACTGCATCTGACCCTGCATTTGTGTCTCTTATCTCTAAATTCAATTAGTATATGTGTTATGTCTTATGTGTCTAGCATCTCAAACCTAAAAATGAAATTCATTTCACCTTCTAAAACCTGTTCTCTTCCTGTATTTCTTTACCCTGTAGATTCATTCTTTTAGACCTTTAGGAGTAAGACAACTTCAGCCACTTGTGACAAAGGGTATACCTGAAATGGTAGGCTGGGGTCAGAACACTGAATTTGAAAGAGATTTTTCTCTTAGTAAACTTCACTGGCCTCAATGGGAAACAACCTCACCTCTTTGATCTATCACTATGCTTCTTAGAACTGAATAGCACAGAATGTTTAAAAAGTAAATGACTGTAAAACATTTGTAAATTTCTAGTGCAAGTGATTTTTTACAAAAGAAAAATTTTTAATTATGAAATATACCAGGTGTACAAAAATATAAATAATATATGGACACTGTATATCTACCACCCAAATATAACAGAAATCTCTTATGTATACTTCCTCTTAAACACTCTTGGATAGACATAATGCTGAGTTTGGTTATTTTTTAAATGTATACTTTTAGACTTTACTATGTAAGTTTGCATCTATAAATAATATTGTTTCAAATGTTTTAAAGCTTTACATTATGGATAGATGGTGGTGATAGCTGCACAACAATGTGAATGTACTTAATGTCACTGAATGTATACATAAAAGTAGTTAAAATAGTAAATTTTGTTATATATATTTTATCACAAAAAATCCTTTGTATTATGGGATTATACTGTATTCATGCTTTTGCAACTTCTCTTTCTGCCTTTTTTTCTAGGTAGGGATAAATATTTTGGCAAAGAAATGTATTCATGTTGATAAGTAGAGCTCTAGTTATTCATTCAGACTGCTATATAGCTTCTCATTATATGACCATATCACAATTTATGTTATTTTCAATTTTTCACTATTACAAATGTTCTACTTTACAAACGGGATTTGTGGGTTTGTTTTTTTTTTTAATTTAGCTTAAAAAAATAACTAAGATCAGAATAAAGATATTAGAACATTAAAACTGCAGGTTTTCCAATGCAAAAAATGCTACATGACTATATAAGTACTTAAATATTAAAAGGAATTTACCTGAATCTTAATTGTTTATTGAAATCTTTCCCCAAATTTAGGTTCCCCTAATTATTCAAATTTCACTTCCCATAACATTTCAGCTTGACTAAAAACTTAACATTAATGGAATTTATAGAGTGAGGCTCTACTTTCCCTTATTAATAACCATACCTATTGCTAAAAACTCTAGTGCTGTTAACAAAAGAGCCTTCTGAAAGCAACATTAAATGAAATCTGCAGCATTTCATTCTAGGGGCAAATAAATCAATAAGGAACTCGATGTGTTTATGTTTTTTATTACAACAGTTCAAGAAAGGTCTTAACGGGGCCAGTTCCTTCATATATGTAAGCCTGTCCCTAAACACTGAGGAAGCTATAGAGGCCATTATTAAATTCAGTGTTACTTTAAGTGGGAGCCAAGACAAAAGCTGTGACAGTTTCTTCCTCACCAGTTTCTTTCAAGGGCTCCATCTTCTTACATTCCCCTTGTACCTAACTCAACTCTGCTGCTCACTGCTTTCATGTTTTCTGCTATTTTATCCAGATCTTTTCTTCATCTTTAATCAACCTCTTCATTCCTAATCTATCTTATATAGTACTAAAAGAGATAATTACCGTATATACTCGAGTATATACAGTATGTGTCTCAATTGCTTAACACAAAGCCTGATCCATACACTCAATATACATCAACTGTCACTGCTGTGTTACCACAGTTATCTTCCTACAGCTTTATTCTAACTGGTCTTGCCATTTCTCTCATCAAAATCTTTTAATGGTTTCTACTGACATGACGCTATATTATAGCATAAGGTAGGCAGCAGAGTCAAGCAGAATGAGTACCATCTTTTCAGCCAGTTATTAAGATGATGGCTGTTCCTCCAACTATAACCTTTCTAGAGCTCATGTTCATCATCAGTAAAATGGGTATAATGATATCTACTTTTCAGAGTTGTTATAAGAATTACAGATAAAATAAGATTATATATACAAAGCACTCTTTACATACAGTATATACTTAACACATTCTGATTTATCTCCCCACAAACCGAATGAATTCCCAAACAACTGAATTCCACAATCTAACCCAAAAAGGACCTCCTCAAACTACTTTCCCATTACATACCACTGATTCAGCCAAAACAGGATTCTCACCATGTTTTAAGCCTGACTTCTCCCTTCTTGCCTTCCAGTGGCTTTACTTTCTTCCCAACTCCACATCTATCTAAATTCAGCCAATCCTTCAAAGCTCAGGCTGAATACTGCTCCCACCCCCAAAGCATTTTCTCATGCCACCCCCATGCCCTTAAAACACTCTGATTGAACCTCGTTAATTACACTTAACACACTTGGCCTTATTAAAAAGCTGCATCTATATCTTACAGGCTCTACTGGGATGAACTGGGGGAACAGGACAGGTAATATCTGGCACTAAGTACCATTTTGACTTAATTTTATTTGGTGCTGACTGAAACTTACAAATCATATCTGAGAAGAAGGAAAGCAGCCTTTGAAGTTGGCCTGGTACTATCAGATAGGTGTTGGTATTGCTGTAAGCTGCCTGGCTTGGGACCCACACCTAAGTCTTTGTGTTCTCCTGTTACAATTTCATAACATCAACATCAGACAAGGCCATTCTGTGACCATGATGGATCAAAACAGACATAAGACCACTCTGTAATCTGTCTAAACATAGACAAAACATGAATACTCTGCAAGCCACAAAATACCAAATATTGGTATTTGGACAGTATGAGGGACTACTGCTTACTTATCAATTACAACATCAGTCTTTTTCTAGTATGCCCTCCCTTTAGATAATAAGGTACCCAGTCATAGAATTTGCTCTACTTTCTGACAGCTTTCAATCCAGAACAAAGCCCCACATCCTTAAACCTTCCTCAAAGTCTCTTAACACAAACTCTAATTCTATAAAAAGGCCTTTTCTAACATTGTCACACTGTCTTACTGAGATACCCCATGATTCCTCATGGTATGCATTTTCCCTTGCTGCAACGAGTACTAAAACCAACTTGTTCAACTATGGGTATATATGTTTTGTTTATTGTTTTGTTTTTTTTCTCCAAAAAAAAAAAAAAAAAAATTTTTCAGGCAAGTAGGAATGTTCCTGGTAGTCCCTGGCTGGAGAACAAACTAAGAGTTTCTTGAATAAAGGTCTAGAATTTTATTTATGTTTGGGGCCCCCACAGGGCACGCTCTGGACCTTGCATGCTATACTCTTTGTTGAACTCCTCTGGACGAAATACACTGTATCTGCTGGCCTTTACTGTTATCTCAAGAACCAGCCCAATCACTCATAGGGCCAAAAATAGCTTTTTACTTCATAATCTTGCCAGTTTTGAATTTCAGTTTCTGAAATAGAAAATGGCAATTAACATGACTGATCAAGGTGTTCCACTCCCACTCGCTTATATATAAGTTTCTGAACTTGAAAAAATGTCTAATTTACATGCATTCACAGGTTCTCAAGTTGTCTCCCATTGTTTTCATTTCCATCACACATGAACAGAAAAATGATCCTCTGAAATAAAAATAATTTCCTAATCTCTCCCTCCTTTAAACACTCCTTAGAGTAGATGTCTTGAGTTTTATTAGGAGCAAATACAAGTCTATGGTAAGCAACCAAAATAACACGTTTGTCTTCAGGCACCTGCATACCAACACATAAGGAGGCAATTTAAGATAACAAATAAATGTGTGGGTATGCGTCACACATGTATGCACACACATATGTGTGTGCATGTATTTTCACATCTCAGGGAGATAAATCAAGACTCAGTGGGATGGGACTTGCTTGAGGAGAACATGGTGACAGAGTCTGAGCTATTCCAGAGTAACAGGCTCCTGAGGAGGAGGCTCATAAGTAACCTTATTTATAAGCTATTTAGGTAGGGTGAGCAGGAGACATGCCCAGATACAACGCTCTTGTGGGGGCATTAAAGGTTCCCAGACAAGTCGGGGTGGTGGATAGAAACCCCCCACTCCCCCAAGCTAACACACAGAAGCAGCACCTTGTCATCTTGGAAGACATCACCGACCCTGGCACCTGTTCAAAGTTTCATTTATCTAACAATGGAACAATGAACAAGTTCTTGAGCTAGTATGCTGGCACTTTTATGTTCCACAGATACATAAGGTGATCAGGGGAACTACTACTCTGACCAAAGAAGTAACTGGTTGGTGAAATGAAAGGAGAACCCTAGGAGAAAGACATCATACTATCTTACTGTTTGTAACAACAAAGTAGAAGCTATTTGACACAGGCTCCAGGAAGCCAGACTTAGGAAATTCTAAAACAGAGATACACAATTCCATGGCATGAGACCCACTCTAAGAGGAAAAAAAAAAAAAAAAACCTCTTAAATGCATTTTTTTGGGTATTTCAAAAATTCCCAGGCAAGGCTGGGTGTCTTTAGATCAGCAATTAGGGCCCCGGCCACATACACCGGGGCTGGTGGGTTTGAACCGGGCCCAGGCCTGCTAAACAACGACAAAAACTACAACAACAAAAAAAAGCCAGGCATTGTGGCAGGCACCTGTAGTTCCAGCTACATGGAAGGCTGAGGAAAGAGAATCACTTAAGCCCAAGATTTTGAGGTTGCTGTGAGCTGTGACATCATGGCACTCTACCAAGGGCGACATAGTGAAACTCTGTCTCAAAAAAAAAAAAAAAAAGAAAAAAGAAAAGTGTCAGGAAAGTAGGAAATGCAGGAAAAAAAAAAAAAACCCAGATGTATGGGTAGCTCTTCTTAAAGGACAGAAAAGATGAACACCAAGAGTGACAAGACTGAGAAAAGCCGCATGAGGAAGCCAAGATCAAAATAAATTAAGTTCTACAAAGACTAACCAAAGCAAAAGGGTATTTTTGGTGATGTTTAGAGGAAAAAGGCAATTTTTCTGATGATAAATATAATTCTAAGAAAACAGAACTTCTCAACCTCCATTTTATTCCAATACTCTCTATCGAAGGGAATGAATTATTAAATGGAGGAGAATTAACAATCCTGAAGGAAAAAAGTAAAGTCTCAGAGAAGGATAAGTTTAGATCAATTCACTAAATAATTTCTCAAAAGAGGCCTGGGAAATTTTGCAAATAAGTTAACTGAACTAAAGAAAATTATAAAAGAAACTATGTTAGTATAAAGAGAAGTCTTCAAAGATAGATAACTATTATTGCAGTGCAGAAAGTAGAAAGTGGATGGTACATTCTACCAACTATAGAGAAGTGAGCATGTTATAGCTCTTGGGGTTAAATTCTAAGAGTCTTCCTTTCTTCTTGATGGAGTGTATATATTTTTTTCCTATCATAAAAGAAATGCATCCCTATGGAAAATTGAGAAAGTACAGAAAGACGTAAAGAATAATACTCATCCATAATTCCATGATCCAGAAATAACTATTGTTGAAATGTTTACATATTTCTTTCTAGTAAATACGTATTTTTACTTTTTACTTGTATCACACAAAGTCCCCATGTCACTTAAAACTCTTCATGAATATCATTTACTGGATCCATCAAAATAATCTATCATATGTATGCATGACAATTTTTGTAACTATAATTAATGCAATAATAATATGGCAGCAGCTTACAAATGCTAATAGAGGAAGTCATAATCCCTCAGAGCCAGCATTCATTAATTCACTCAATTTAGTCATTCTTTAATTTTTTCAATAAACAATTATTTAATGTGCCTGATCTAAAGCTGAACATACAGCCACTAAAAATAAACAAACATACTCAACCTCATGGAGCCTCTTTTCTAAGTGGAAAAAAAGACAATAAACAATCTAATGATAAATACTAAGGAAAAAAAAAATAAAGCAGAGAGAAAGGACAGGACTTGTTGGGGGTACATTAAGATTTTAGCTGGAGTGGCTAGAGAAGGCATCAGGAGATGTCATTTGAGTGAAGACATGCAGAAGACGAAGAAAAAGGCACATGGATATGCAAAGGTCCTGCAGTGGAAACATGCCTGGCACATTCAAGGAACAGTGAGAGAAAGCAGCCAGTTCACAGATTAAAAGAACTGAGCCGGGTGTGGTGCTCACACCTGTAATCCCAGCACTTGGGAGGACAAAGTGGATGGATTGCCTGAGCTCACAGGTTTGAGACCAGCCTGTGCCACAGCAAGACTCTGTCTCTAAAAATAGGCGTTACAGAAGGTGCCTGTAGTCCCAGTTACTTGGGAGACTGAGGCAAGAGAATCACTTAAGCCCAGGAGGTTGAGGTTGCTGTGAGCTATGATGCCACAGCACTCTACCAAGGGTGACAAGTGAGACTCTGTCAAAAAAAAAAAAAAAAAAAAAGAATTAAAAGAAAAGAATTGGTAAGATGGCAGTACTCCCCAAATTGATTCAACACATTTCTATCAAAATCGAACTGGCTTTTTTTTTTTTCCTTCAGAAATTGACAAGGTGATCCTAAACTTCATATGAAAATGCTGGGTTACAAGATCCAGAATAGCCAAAACAATCTTGAAAAAGAAGAACAAAATTGAAAGATTCATACTTCATAATTTCAAAACTTACAAACCTACTGTAGTCAAACAGTATGGTACTGGAATTAAGGATATGTATGTAGATAAATGGAATAGAACTCAAGAGTCCAGAAATAACCTGTCATATTTATGTGTACAGTTAACTGATTTTTGACAAGAATGCAAAAAAAAAAATTCATTGAGAAATGACTAGTCTTTTCAACTATGGCGCTGGGACAACTGCATATCCACCTTCAGTTGAACTCCTACCTTACACAATACAAACAAATTAACTCAGAAGGATCAAAGATTTAACTGCAGCATTAAAACTATAAAACTTGAAAACATGCATAAATCTTGATCATATTGGCTTTGGCAATAATTTGTCTTAGATATGACACCAAAAGCAGAAGCAACAAAAGATAGTAAACAAGACTTCATCAAAATTTAAAACTTTTCTTCTTCATAGGACACCATCAAGAAAGTGAAGACAACCCACCCAATGGGAGAATATATTTGAAAACTATATATTTGATAATGGATAACATACCTATATACCCGAGTATAAGCCGAGTTTTTTCGGCACAAAATTTGTGCCGAGTTCGGGTTTTTTGGCACAAATTTTGTGCTGAAAAAACTCGGCTTATACTCGAGTATATATGGTATATTTGTATCTAGAATATACAAAGAACTCTTACAACTTAACAATATAAAGACAAGCAACCCAAATTTAAAAATGGATTAAGGACCTGAATAGACATTTCTCAAAAAAAGATATATAAATAGCGAACAAACACATGAGAAGATGTTCAATGTCCTTAGTCATCAAGGAAATGCAAATAATATTACGATGAGATATCACATCACATCCACTATAATCAATTCAGTGTTGACAAGATATAGAGAAATTAGAACTCTTATACACTGCTGTAGGGAGTGTAAAATGGTACATTTTGGACTGGCAGTTCCTCAAAAGGTTAAACATACAATAAACATATGACCCAAAAATTCTACTCTTATTTCCAGCCACAATGGAATGCTCATGTTTTCCATATATATATATATATATATAAAATATATGGAAATATATATACATATATATATATATACCCAAAAGAAATTAAAATATTAAGTTCGCACAAAAATCTGTACAAAAACATTAATAGTAACATTATTCATAACGGCAAAAAGGAAAAACAACCCATCAACTGATGACAAGATAAATAAAATGTGGGATATTCACATAATAGAATATGTGATTATTCATCCATAAAAAGGAATGAAGTATTGATATAAGTTACAACATGGAGACATTATTCTAGGTGAATGAAGTGTAAGATAACTTATTAGATTATTCCATTCATATGAAATGTCCATAACAGGCAAATCTGCAGAGACAGAAAGTAGACCACGATTGCCTAGGGCTGGAGGGTCAGGTGGAGGATTTATATGACTAAAAGGTTTTTTGGGAGATTTCCGACTTGGGTCTTTCCCTTTTGCCAGAGACTCTGGTGCCTTTTTTACTGATTCTGTATTCCTTTCTGTCTAATAAAATCCTATCTTACCACTGATCTGTGGTCTGTGGGTTCAGGGATCAGGGGTAAAATAGGATTATAAAGAACTAAACTGTCATATTTATGTGTATAGTGAACTGATTTTTGACAAGGATGCAAAAAAAAAAAAAAAAAAATTCATTGAGAAATTAATTAATATTCAACACCCCGAGACCAAGGACCTACTGAAGAAGAAAATCCAATATCATATTTGGGAGCCATGGTCCAGGATTAAAGATCTGTGGTAAGCGGGATTAAGATCTGTGAGACAACCTCCAACTGTATAAAAACTTTGAGACAGATCCAGCTCTCCTGGCTGTAGTAACTTCCCCAAACGGCCAGGGATTCCTGAGAGAGACCCCCATCACCACCTAGTTCAAACCCAACATCCACTTCTCCTGTGCCTTCCTCAGTGTGTTTAGAAACCCCAGGAAGGAGACTGTTCCAAGAATTTCTTCTGGTCCTATTGGGGCACACAGAAAACAACTGGACTCAACCAAGAAACTCTTAGAAGTGATCAAGGAATACAGTAGCGTTTCAGAATACAAAATCAATACTTACAAATCAGTAGCTTTTATATATGCCAACAAGAATCAAGCTGCAAATATAGTCAAGGACTCTATTCCTTTTATGGTAGTGCCAAAGAAGATGAAATATCTGGGAATTTACCTAACAAAGGATGTGAAAGAGCTCTATAAAGACAATTATGGAACTCTTAGAAAAGAAATAGCTGAAGATGTTAACAAATGGAAAACATACCATTATTAATAATCAACATTATTAAAATGTCTATATTACCCAAAGCAATCTACAGATTTAATGCAATCCCAATTAAAGCACCATTGTCATACTTTAAAGAGCTTGAAAAAATAGTGCTTTGTTTTATACAGAATCAGAAAAGGCCTCGAATAGCCAATACATTACTCAGAAATAAAAACAAATCAGGAGGTATCACATTATCAGACTTCAGCTATACTATAAATCTATACTGATCAAAACAGCATGGTACTGGTACAAAAACAGAGAGGTAGATTTACGGAACAGAATAGAGATCCAAGAGATGAACTCAGCTACTAATTGTCATTTGATCTTTGATAAGCCTATCAAAAACACTCAGTGGGGGAAAGACTCCCTATTTAACAAATGCCCCCCCCCACATTTCTCCATTAACAAAAAATTGATTTTCACTGGATAAAAGATTTAAACTTAAGACATGAAATTATAAAAATACTAGAATAGAGTGCAGGGAAAATACTTGAAGAAATTGGCCTGGGAGAATATTTTAAGAGGAGGACCCCCCAGGCAACTGAAGCAATACCAAAAATTCATTACTGGGATCTGATCAAACTAAAAAGGTTCTGCACAGCCAAGAAGTAAGTAAGTAAAGCAAACAGACAACCTTCAGAATGGGAGAAGGTTTTTCCAGGTTATGCTTCCAACAAACATCTGATAACTAGAATCCACAGAGAACTCAAACTAATGAATTTAAAAGAACAAATAACCCCATTTCTACATGGGCAAGAGACTTGAACAGAAACTTCTCTGAAGAACACAGGAGCATGGCCCACAAATACATGAAAAAATGCTCATCATCTTTAATCATCAGAGAAACGCAAATCAAAACCACTTTGAGATATCATCTAACTCCAGTAAGATTAGCCCACAAAACAAAATCCCAAAACTACAAATGTTGGCGTGGATGCAGAGAGAAGGGAATGTTTCTACACTGCTGGTGGGAATGCAAGCTAATATGACCTTTTTGGAAAAAAGTTTGGAGAATACTCAAGGAACTAAAAGCAGACCTACCATTCAATCCTGTAATTCCTCTACTATGTATATACCCAGATGATAAAAAACAATTTTACAACAAAGACATTTGCACCAGAATGTTTACTGCAGCCCAATTCATAATTGCCAAGACATGGAAACAGCTCAAGTGCCCACGACCCATGAATGGATTAACAAATTGTGGTATATGTACACCATGGAATACTATGCAGCCATAAAATTAAATGAAGACTTCACATCTTTTATGTTTACCTGGATGGAGCTGGAACATATTCTTCTTAGTAAAGTATCTCAAGAATGGAAATAAACGTATCCAATGTTGTCAATACTACTATGAAATTAATATATAATCACCTACACATTCATCTGAAGGTTAAAACATAACGATAGTCCAGAAAGTAGAAGGAAAAAGGAGAGTGAGGGAAGGGGAGAGGTCAGGAGGCGGGAGGGTATTTGCGGGGATCTCACCTACTAATGTGCATAATGCAATGGTACATTTCAAAAATCTTAAGAAAAGGGTATAACTGTCTTACCATACAAATAAGTAAGCAAGGTGATGGATGTGTTAATGATTTCGATGTAAGCATTTCACATTGTATATCAAATCAGTACACTGAACCCCATAAATGCATCAATGTACACAAGTTATGATTTAATAAAAAAAAGAAAAAAAGAAAAGGTATTTTGGGGATGACAAAATGTTCTCAAATTGATTGTGGTGATGGTTGCACAATCTGTAAATCTATTAAATACCACTGAATTGTACACTCTAAAGTGGGTGATTTATATGGTATATAAATTACATCCCAAGAAAGCTGTTCCCAGTAAAAAAAAAAAAAAAAA
The DNA here is from genome assembly GCA_963574355.1 of Loris lydekkerianus. Lineage (NCBI taxonomy): Eukaryota > Metazoa > Chordata > Mammalia > Primates > Lorisidae > Loris > Loris lydekkerianus. The sequence continues at coordinate 11,720 of CAUYPK010082444.1, forward strand.
ATCTGCCTCCTCTAATGAGACCTTTCTTAAATCCTAATAAAACTCAATTCATACACACCAATGGGCAAAAATGGAAGCTATTAATGACATAAACTTTAAGAAATTTCAATAAAAACAGGGTTTTTCCTTTCTTCAAAGCTGGGGTCTCCGGTCTTGTGAATTCTCTTTATTGATACTCAAATTGGGGGCATATGTACCTTCCTAGAGAGAAATGCATAGTTCGTAACAGATTCTCAAAGGGGTATATAACCCAAAAATTCTCAGGAATCGTTGCTTTAAAAATGTCAGTGTACCAGGGAAAGGATTATAGTTGGAAAATTTCATTTACTGGAATTTATCTTTCAAGATATATTTCCACCTAGTTTATATTACTTTGGTAACTTGTAATACAAAAAAAGGAAATTCATGGCCAGGTGACCTGGCTCATGCCTGTAATCCTAGCACTCTGGGAGGCCAAGGTGGGTGGATTGCTTAAGCTCATAAGTTTAAGACCAACCTAAGTAAAAAAAGCAAGACCCCATCTCTACTAAAAATAGAAAACTGAGGCAAGAGGATCACTTGAGCCCAAGAGTTGGAGATTGCTGTGCGCTATGATGCCACTTAGGTGGGTAGAGTGACAGGGTGACAGCTTGAGACTGTCTCACAAAAAAAAAAAAAAAAGACAGAAATAGTGGCAAACAAGACAAAGTCCTTGCCCTTGTGGAGTTTACATTCTAGAAGATGGAGAAAAAAAACAAACAGGTAAAAAAAATTTTCATATCATAAAGTGATGCCCACAAGAAACAAAACAACATAATGGAATACGGAATGATGGTAGTAGAAAGTTAGTTTAGGTAGGTCATCAGGGAAAGTCTCTTGGTGGAGATTATATTTGAACAGAAACTTGAAACATAAGAAGGAAGCTGAGAGAAGAGTACTTCAGGAACAAAGAAAACTGAAAGTACAAAGATTTTAAGATAAGAACACTGATTACCAGCACTTGAGCTCTCCAGGGAAGGAGTCATGTCTAATCTCCACTCCATATGTTCTACAACCAGCCAGAAGAGTATCCCCCATGCATATTCAATAGTACTTCCTCAAGATAATTCACCATAATGGGAATTCAGCTCAGTAAAAAACTGCTTTAGAAGATCTTCGCTGTTTGGGATCATCAAGAATTTACTCTCCTTCAAGGTAGACAATATCATTAGACGAAGTAAGTAAAAACTGTGGGATTTTGCAACAAGACAAAAAGAAAAAAAGACCAAATATGCAAAGATATTTAGAAGTCTCTTCCAAGTATATAGTCTTACAAGCATAAAGATTATTAAGCAATTCTGTAAACAATTATTTGTTCAGTCTGCTCTGCACCCCTAGAACTTGGTGCTTTAAGTTTATAGTACCGATATCTATGATGCTCAAGAGAATGGAACTACAGTCAATGGGCACATTAGATGGAAGTGTATTAGAGTTCAAAAGGAGCTGTCCAGCATTCAATAGTTGAACACTACTGGAAGATCTGCAGACTGTAAAACCAAGTCTCAAGAAATTTACAGAGATCATTGACAGAAGAAAGTTATCAGGAGAGCTTCACGACCTACGGAGAATTGTGTTCTGGTGCCTTTTCCCAGACTTCAGCATTATGCCTTACACTCATTCTTATGCAAAAGCCTCTGAATACAGCCAAGGGGGTGGATTTTTAAATACCACATACATCATGCCAATAACAAAGGATTAACAAATAACGTTTAAGTAAGGGGAACGTAATAATTTTTTTCAACTCCACTTTAGTAACTGAAACGTGGGTTATTAAAATCTTCAAGTGATATTACAAAGAGCCTGAAGCAGTGAGTGCCCAACACCAAGTTGAAAGTACACAACCAATTAAGCTTAACAATACTCCTTCCAACTGACTTTAGTTCATACAAAAGTAAGGCAGAAAGTACACAGAAACTCCAAAGAAGGAAACCCAACCGGCAACCCTACTGACTCAAAGCACGTGAACAGATCGTGACAAGATTAGTTCGGCCAGCAAGTGGAAGAGGGAAGGGACAAAGAACAAACGGGTGTGTGCGAGGCCGCCTAGAGGACGCCCACCAAGTATGCGCACATTCCCGGCCCATTCTGCAGCAGAACCCAGCTGGGCCGCCGCCCACTGCCATCGGAACCGTCGGGCTTGCCCTGCCCAAAACGTTTTCTCATCGGTACTCTCTGACCCGTTTAGCGGGTATCTCGGTGGGGACTGGGACTCCCAGGGTCACCCGCCCTCGAGCAGCGTTCTCGACACTCGTCTGCATCGGGAGGCTCAGCCCGCCCGCGCTTACCTTCGGCTGCCGGCGGCGGCTCCTGCCGCTTTCCGCGGGACAGGAAGGCCTTAGGCAGTAGCAGCGACACAGCCAGGACGAGCCCCGAGGCCAGGGCCACTCTCTGTACGGTGGAATACGCCATGGTTGCTCAGAGGTGCAGGTCCAGATTCTCGCGGGAACCGGAACAGGAACCGCAGTGCGTGCGGCCGCTCCCAAGCGAACCGCGGGTTGCGCGGACGGCGTGGCGCGAGGGACAAGGTGCGCGAAGCGCCCGGGTTCCCACCTCCACGGTTCAGAGGTGACCCGCTCTTTCCGCATGGTTACCGTTTGCTGTAAAAGGACCCGCGCCATCCCATACTAACCAGGAACTCCTCCTGCCTTACTCCCCACGTCCATCTGCCCCGGAGGCCTGAGCATTCTACCGCCTGCACATTTGGCGGTCAGTGCGCTTCCTTCCATCCGCACTAACACCACTGCGCCTCACCACCCCTAGAGCACTCCATTGATTTCCTCCTTACCGCAGTGAACTCAGTGTTCCAGCTTCCCCTCGCATTAATTCTCCATCTGCAGTCAAAGGAAATAATCCTAAAACGCCATTTATTCTCTCGCTTAAAACTTTTCAGTAACTCCCAGTTATCTTCAGAACAACAGTCAAACTCTTTTCTATGACCTGAAGGCCCTGCACAGTCTTGTCTTACTAATGCTCTTTCCAAGCTAGATGATTTGCTATTTCTCTGGTCTTCTCAGAAGACCTTTGCTCATCTGGTTCCCTCTGCCTGGAAAATTCCTGATGCCATCTCCACCTGTCAAAAACTTCTCTGAAGAACAGCTCAAAGACACCACCCTCACTCTTCTTCCTCTACCATTTCACCATTCTTTGTTGCTGTCTTTATTTAATCGTTTAACATTTTTTTTAGTTTTCACTATGTATCAAACCCCAAATAGAGTCTGATGAACAAGACGGGTTCCCTTGTGGGAAAGATAGACATGGAAACAAGAAAATGCTGGACAAGTTCTGCTAGCTGAAATGGAAGGAGGAAGAATCAGAGAAAGCTCCTTAGAAAAGGTAAACTTTAAGTTAGTTTTTGAAAGATGAGTAACTTACTAGGCAGACAAGAGGAAAGGGTTAGAGGGTATTCCTAAAAGGGGTGCAAAAAAGCAAAGGCATTTTTGCTTGAAGCTTCCTAATGTGTTCAGAAAACTATCAGCAATTCATGTTGGCTAGGTGACTGGACATGAAGCCATGAGACTGCAAATATAAGAAGAAGCTAGATTGCCAAAAGCTTAGATAAAACTTCCATCAAGCATGGTATATGTGATGCATTTATCTTTGCTTTCCCCAGACACATACCAAAAATGAAAAAATAAAGAGATACAATATATAAACTACGAGACTAAAGAGAATGGTAGAAAAGATGAAAATAGATGAGAAATGTCAAAATTGTGTAAGATAAGGCTGGCTGCGGTGGCTCACACCTGTAATCCTAGTGCTCTGGGAGGCCAGGGCAGGCGGATTACCTGAGCTCAGGAGTTGGAGACCAGCCTCAGCAAGAGAGATCCCTTTTCTAAAAATAGCCAGGCTTTGTTGCAGGCCACTGGTGTCCCAGCTGCTCAGGAGGCTGAGGACAAGATGATCTTCTGAGCTCAAGAGATCACACTCTACCAAGAGTGACAAAGTGAGACTTTGTCTCAAAAAAAAAAAAAATTGTGTAAGTTGCACAACACCACTGTCTGATGGAAAGACAATGCCAGCCATGTATATAATTTAACATTTTCTAGTAGCCACATTATAGAAGTAAAAATAGGTAAAATTAATTTAATAATATTTTTATTTAAACCAATATATCTAAAATATCATCATTTCAAAATGTGTAGCACTGATCAGTCACATTTCAACAGACCAATATTGTGGCAAGTTGGCTACCATGTTGGATAATACAGATATAGAGCACTTGACAGAGGGAAAGCTTATAAGAGACAAATTCATATGCCCTTTGGAGCCTATGAAGTCTTAGAAATTGGAGGCAGTGGGTTTCCTTAAAGGCAGAGGTGTGGAGTGGAGCTAAATCAAGAAGGATTGGTTGCAAGTCTGGTTAAGTTGATATCTCTTTCCTAAATCTCTTTCCTAAATTCATGTGATTGCCACTACTGGCTTTACTCAGGCATTATTATTATTATTATTGGTGTCATCAACATCACTAAAAGTTACTGAGTACTTACTATGTTCCAGGGATCTTACATATCATAACTCAACTGATTCTCTCAACAATTTTACAAAGTAAGCAGTATTATTATATATCCTTTTTACAAACAGAACGCTTAAGTGACTTTGCCAACAATTACAGTATAAGTTGGAGGCTGTAATTTGAATCTAGGCATACTTATTCAAGCACTTGCCCTCTGAGCTATCAATTTTACCCTCTAAAGAAGTTGAATCAGGGAGCTCTGAATTCCTGAACAACAGGTGAGCTTAGGGAGGAGGTGACTGAGGTGACATGGCCTTTAAGAGGTGCAAAGGAGTCTAGAATAACCCCTAAACTTCTGGCGTGGGTGACTGGGGTAGACATTTATTCGGTATAATAAGATTTTGAGAACAAAAGAATCAGATTTGTGAGAAAGATGGTAAGTACAGATTTTGACTAGTTGAATTTGAAATTGCATGAAATATCCATATAGAGATATCCAGTTGGATATATAGATCTGAAGTTCAGAAGAGGTATTAGGTCATTTCAAAAGTTTTGTCCATTTTTATGAGTCTACTTTAAACTGTAATATCTCAGTGAATATTTATTCAATTTAATCAAAATAAGCACCATTTGAATCAGTGCACTTTTGCCAATGTAACACAAGTCGA
>CAUYPK010082445.1:0-16272 GCA_963574355.1 Loris lydekkerianus
CTTGTACTTACGGTTGCCGGCGGGATTAGGTCGATCGAACACATGCAACCACTTGCCAGTTTTCCACTGTTTTTCTCCACCTCTAGGGGTCCAGAAGTCCCTTGCTGACTCCCTGTATCCTCAAAGGGATGATTATAGGCAAATAGCTAGAGATGCCTGGAGTCTTATCTCCCCAGACTCACCGTGCCCAGCTGCAGGGAAGCTGTTACTCAGCCGCCATCTTGCTCCACCTCGGTTTTTGTTTTCTTTTACTTAATGATTAGTCAGGCATGGCCACAAAAGGGGAAACAGGAGAGGCACAGGAACACAAAGTGTGTCCTCCCAGAAAGGAGGTGTCTACAGGCTTGAGGGATCACAAGGAGAATCCCATGGTGGTCAGACAGCAGAAGACAAGCCCGGGAAAGCTGAAACCGCAGGTTTTATTGGGGTTTCTATGGGAAGGGAAAGGCAGGGCAGGGTGAACAGTTGAGGATTTTTCACAAGCTATAAGCTAACGGGCGGCCTCCAGTTGTAGCCTAGTACCTGGCCCTGGAATGTGTATGGCAGAGACACATCACCTCCTGCGTGTGCAGGCCAGCTGGGACAGCTGTGCCTCTGTGTTGGTTGATTTGTGTATCAGAGGCATGCTCCTGCTTGAGTCCTTTGTCACCTCTCAGAGTTGTCTAACCTACCCAAGAAGATTTTTTAAGATGTCAAAACATACAGAAAATTAAAAAAAAAAGAGACACATATGGTATGTGAATTATACCTTGATGAAACTTTATTTAAAAAGGGTGGAGGACTAGACTGTCTCCTAGGAATTTCTCATGACACCGCACTTGATCTAAAGTGGAAGTTCTGCAGGGTCTTTCATTTTTGTTGTGTTCGTCACTGTTTATCTTGGACCAAAGTAATTATTATAGATACTCTGTAAATCGCCAAATTTCAGGTCTGGTTACTTAATTTGTATTAGGGAACAACAGCAAAGCACATGATTCTGAGACCATTTGGGAAAATATTATCAAATAGCACAATTAGGTATACATACAGTAATGATCCAGGAAGGAAAAGACAATTCATTAGTTAAAACCTGCTTCTTACAGTAAGAGAAGTATGCAACAGCTTTTTGAAACATTTGTCACTTTGATGAGGACTAACTGAGGTAATGGACGTTAAAGCCCCCAGTGTGTTCCTCGTATGAAATACGCAGTAATCCTGGTTTTTCTGTTGTATTTTGGTGTTCAAAGGACTGTGGTTGGGGTTTTATGGAACTGCAGTCCCCAGGGGGTGGTTTTCACCTCTTCCTTCCTTCCTTCCTTCCTTCCTTTCTGGGTCCTGGTGAGCAGATGAATCCCTGGTGGCTGTTCTTATTTGCTGATAGTCCTGCCTTTGCCTCCAGACTTTCAGAAGCCTTGGCTGATGCTTGCTGGGTTACTGTTTCTCAGGGTTTGTGTGGGCAGAAACAAGGTTACTTAAGTGCTTTGATGTTTGAGTCCAGACTCAGAGGCATTAATCCACTGTTAAGTGAACTGTGTTATCTGTATATTATCAGTATAACCTAATTAGTGACCAGTATTATCCACACTAAATTCTTTGAAGCTGAGGCTCATAACGCTGGTAAACATTATAAGATTCTACTTTTAAAGATTGCAGTTTTCTCACTGAGCTTTTTACAGGTTGTGCGCATGCAGGGCATCTACACAACTTTGAGCTGTATAGTCAGGGTGCGTGGCAGTGACCGACCCACAGTTACCTGGTATCCTCCCCTCTGTTCCCCACTGGGCTCTACCACCTGCTGCAGCCAGAGGCCTACGTCCAGCAGAGGGCGCCATGAGCACCCGGAGTAAACCCGGGATTGCACGTCTGCATTTGGACTTTCCTCATCTGCTTCTCAAGCTTGACAGCACCAGTACTTTTAAAGCATTGTAAGGGTTGTGTTATATAAAGCCAGAAACGAGAGTGTGCTTTGGATCTGATAAAGTAACAAGACTACTAGAAATGAAGTTGGTCAAACTCTTTAATTAGTGGGAAAATGCAAAGCCCTTGTTCCTCTTACTGTTTCATACCAGAACTTTCAACTGGTGATCAGTGTCTCAGTTTCTCTTCTGGGTGTGTTTTACAGATTTCCATCACGTTTTTGCCCAGGGACAGAGGGGATTATGCCCAATTTTGGGACGTTGAATGTCACCCTCTTAAAGAGCCTCACATAAAACACACGTTGAGATTTCAACTGTCTGGACAGGTGAGTATTACACTGAATTTAAGTTAATTACGGTGTGTGTGTTAAAAACAACAGGTGAAATTGACGTGAAAGCTGGCTTTAAAATGCAGGGTATTAATATTTTCCTAATATTATCCCAGTTTCACTCATTCTGTTGCATTGCCCCATAATCTTAATTTTTTTGTCTGTCTGTATTGGTTGGCGTGTTTGAGATCAGGTTTGGCTCATTGTGTATGAGACTCGCGGAGCCCATGTGTGACTTGATTGTGTAAAATACTGTGTGTGCGTGTGAGAAAGAACAGTGGAGTTTGCAATTTAGGGGACCTAAAAATTTTAAGTCTCCTTTAAAAAAGTTTAAAGGAAATGGTAGAATTCAAATAGATAAATGTCTGTGTATTTTCCTAGTGTGTTTATTTTTCCCCCAACCCTGTGATTTTTTTCCATACAGAGTGCCAAAGCAGAAAATGAGCACGAAAATGTGTGCATTTCCGGAGATTCTCTCATTAAAATAGATAATTTCATTAAGCCCCGAAGACAAGCTGTGTCAGAGGCTTCTGCTTTTATACCTGAGTATGTCATTTGTGAATTTTTTTCTAGTACTTTGTTGAGGTTCAGTCAAATGCTCCATGACTTACTTATGAGCTCACATAGGTTACTACCAGTCTAGTCACAGTACAAAGTATTTTTGTTACCCCAGAAAATTGTTACATTTTCTTTTGCAGTTGAGATTTGTTCTGTTCTCTGATTTCTGTCATCACAGGTTAATTTTGCTCAGACTTCATATACGTATACACTCTGTGAGTCTGAGTTCTTCTCAGCATGTTTTTTGCCATCTATTCATGGTATCAAGTGTACTTATATTTAGTTAAATATCACAGTTTATTTTCATGTTCCCATTTGGATTTCTTATAATTTAGAGCTATGGACATTGTTGGATGTGCATATCTATAGACATACTTATATCTTATAGTTAAAAATATCTAGTTTTAGGCAAAATTGCTGGGTCATATGATAAGTGTGTGTTTAACTTTAAAATAAACTGTCAAATAGTTTTCCCTAAGCAGTTATACCATTTTACATTTCTATAACCAGCAAATCAAAGTAGCTTTTTTGTTTTGTTTTGTTTTGTTTTCCTAAGACAGAGTTGCTCTGTCACTCTGGGTTGGGTGCCATGGCATCATAGCTTACAGCAAACCCAAACTCATGGGCTTTAGCAATCCTCCTGCCTCAGCCTCAGGAGTAGCTGGGCACCCACCACTATGCCTGGCTAATTTTTCTATTTTTAGTAGGGATGGGTCTCACTCTTGCTCAGGCTGGTCTCCAGCTCCTGAGCTCAAGGAATTACTGCTTTGGCCTCTTGAAAGTAGATTCTTAAAAACGATAAAATGGCCAAGTTTGGGGACTCAGGCTTGTAATCCTAGCATTCTGGAAGGCTGAGATGGGAAGGCTGCTTGATTGCAGAGCAGGTGAGGAGGCCAGGGGCCAGGGGTAGGGTGCAGACCACACGGGACCTGGTCTGGGTCAGGGAGGCTGGGGCTTTTCTGACAGCTACCAGAGGTGGTGGTCAGAGTTGAGTCTCTGTAGAAGAATCCACTGGCTACAGTGTGTACTAATTAGGAGGCAAGGGAAGATATGGTGAAACAAACCAGAGGCTGCTTTCAAGTAACCCGTCGGGGACCGTGAAGAGGGGGGACAGATGGAGGGAGTACCCGGGGTGGTGGGCAGTGCCTGGACGTGGACCCGAGAACACCGAACCGCCCTGGGGAGCGAGGACCTGGGTTCGGGTCTGTCCTTGTGGAGACAGGGAGGTCTCGGGGCTATCCGGGAGGGGACGCCGCCCCCAGCACAGAGGGGTTCAGGGCTCAGACGGGGTCGCGGGCCTGGGGGCCTCAGCCTGCACCCTCCACAGGTGTCCTGCCAGTGTCGCCTTATTGTCAAGTCAGAGGTTCCCATCACAATTCATTTTTTAATGGGTTGTGAGCAGCAGCACCAGTTAATGCAATACTACATCATTTAGTATAAAAAAGTTTAAATTACTGTGGATTTTAAATAGTACGTTTAAAACCTATCCCCAAAGCAGGCAGCCCTCCACGGCCTCCCGCGGGGTCTACGCGCCCCAGGACGTGTATAGGTTCCTGCCCACCGCGGTGGGGGCGGCGCGGACGCTGAAGGTGAACCTGCGCAACAACTCCTTCGTCACGCGCAAGGTGAGCGGGCCCGCCCGCGCCGGGTCAGACACTAGCCCTGTAAGTTGTATCTAACTTGTAATCATGAGTTAACTTTCACAGAATACCTTAACGCTGTATTTGAAAAGAAACTCACTGAAAGTTCATGATCCTTTATTTGAAAGTTAAAAATTTTGTTTCTATATTTTAATTTTTAACTTTTCTCTTTTTTCTGTGCTATCACATAGATATATTTCTGGATAACATTTGCTTCAGTCAAAATTAGAGTAAATTCATGTTAAAATTCCCTTTAATGTATTTTTATTACATCAGCATTTATCATCTTACCTAATCTTGTGGTGATATATAAATTTACAAAATATATCTTTAAAGAAATGCATAGTTACTTTATATAGGCTAAAATATCTAATTTGTATAACCTTATGAAGTGTTTTCTATTAAATTCCAGCTGAAGTTTTTAAGTCCACGAGAGCCGTTCTATGTCAGACATTCCAAGTACTCCCTGAGGTGAGTTTATTATGGACCACGTGCTGATTGTGGGGCAGGGCTTGGCTCTTCAGGAGTTAGGGCTGGTGGGGTCTCCTGCTGCAGCCCCCCACCAGGTTCATGGCTGGCACCCAAAGAAGTCCAGCACAGGCCTCTTCTCAAGCAGCAAAGAAGAAGAAGGGGTTGCGGGCAGATGCCTGGCGCTCATCCATAGTGCCATTCGCACCTGGCATGTGACTGCTTTCCAGATTTGGCCAGCCACATAAGCACCTTAGAGCCTTAATTATCTTGCGATGAACTTTTACAGTAATTCCTGTTTCCAATGTTATTTTCACTGCTCAGCTGAGAATCAAAGACTTAAACTTTTAGTAATTGGGATAGAAACTTTCCCAGATTAGTAGGGAAAACTAGTGTTTTCCATTTTTCCAGTTGTCATTTTTCAAATGCCCAATTTTTTTTTTTTTTTTTTTGGAGACATTCTAACTATGTTGCCATCAGTAGAGTGCTGTGGCATCACAGCTCATAGCAACCTCAAACTCTTGGGCAATTCTCTTGACTTAGCCTTCCAAGTAGGTGGGACTACAGGCACCCACCACACCAGGCCGTTGTTTGGCAGGCCTGGGCTGGATTCAAACCCGCTCTGGTGTATGTGGCTGGCGCCCTAGACGTTGAGCTACAGGCACTGAGCCAAAAGCCCAATATTCAGTAATCAGAGCCTCATTTTTCTTGCTGTCCTTGCTAATTTTCCATTTCTGTATAATGTCTGTTTAGTTTGCAGTCTCAAACTGTATTGTCACTGTTATTTAGAATTTAACAGTGGGATTCTCTTGTACTCAATGCTGAAGAACAGTTTTTGTTTTTGTTTTTTTTGAAGAACAGTTTTTAACTTCATCTTTGAGTTTTAATTAAACCACTTAATTTTTCTTTCTTTCAGTTTTAATTAAACCACTTAATTTTTCTTTCTTTCTTTTTTTTTTTTTTTTTTTGAGACAGAGTCTCACTCTGTCACCTTGGGGAAGAATGCCTTGGCATCCCAGCTCATAACAATCTCAGACTGTTTCAAGTGATCCTCTTGCCTCCGCCTCCTGAGTAGCTGGGACTACAGTCGCCCGCCATAACACCCGGCTAGTTTTTCTATTTTTAGTAGAGACGGGGTCTTGCTCTTGCTCAGGCTGGTCTTGAACTCCTGAGCTCAGGGGATCCACCTGCCTCAGCTTCCCACAGTGCTGGGATTACAGGCATACACTGTGAGCCACTGTGCCTGGCTGAATCTGGACACTTGTCATTGCTCCCTGCTGATTATGCTAGTTTCCACTCTTAGGCTGGATTCTCCTAAACCACTTAATTATTGTAAGATTTCTAATTTTGGCATTAGGGGACTATCTTAGAAACATGATACATTCTGTGAAAATTTGGAGCACCCTGCAAACATTTTGGGACTGTCTTTTATGGAGTCATTAAGACTGGCAGTGCTGGCTCGGTGCCTGTGGCTCAAGTGGCTAAGGCGCCAGCCACATACACCTGAGCTGGCGGGTTCAAATCCAGCCCGGGTCTGCCAAACAACAATGACGGCTGCAACCAAAAAATAGCCAGGCGTTGTGGCGGGCTCCTGTAGTCCCAGCTACTTGGGAGGCTGAGGCAGGGGAATCGCCTGAGCCCAGGAGTTGGAGGTTGCTGTGAGCTGTGATGCCACGGGCCTCTACCCAGGGCGACAGCTTGAGACTCTGTTTCAAAAAAAAAAAAAGCCTAGCAGTGCTGTTGTGATTGAAGCTAGGAAGGTGACTTGGCTGAGGACTGTTCTTTCCACTTCCTGCCTTTTCTTTTGACTCTTCTCTCTTCCACCTCGTCCTCGTACTATGTAATAGAAAACGTGTTTGTACATTTTTTTTGCCTCTCAGGAGACTAACCTAAAAGCACAAACTGTAGGGTTTCAACTCCACTGTGCCCTCATGTCCGGCGAGCCTGTTTCCTCAGCTGGCAGCCCCACCTGTCAGAGGGAAAAACAGTCAGACAAAGTCACAGCCAAGGCACAGCATCATCAGTGAGCTGTGGTGACTTCTCACCAATGTGTCGGAACCACATTATTGGATACTTTTTTCAGTTTCTTTATAATGGTGGTACCCTGGATGTGCTAGTAAAGGAAGAAAGAACAATTACAGTTGCTGAAAATTAGAGATCCCATTAAGCTCCCTCCATGCAGGTGGGGCAGCGTGGACACCCAGTGGCCTCTCTGCCATTTCTGCTCCACCTGACTTTACTGTCAAGTTAGTTGGTAGCTGGTGAGAAGGTTAGAGCTAGGCTTCCCTGTGAGGCTCCGCAGATTTCCCTTTTACTTTTTCATGTGTGTATAAAGAGAGAAAGACTGATTAAAACAGTCTATCTTTTTTTTTTTTTTAAGAGACAGGGTCTTGCCCTGTGGCCCAGGCTACAGTACAGTGGCGTGATCATAGCTCACTGCAACCTCCAACTCCTGGACTGAAAAGATCCTCCCACCTGAGCTTCCCAAGTAGGTGGGGGACTATAGGCATATGCCTGGTTAATTTTTTAAATTTTTGTAGAGATGGGGGTCTGGCTATATTGCCTAGGCTGGTCTTTAATTCCTAGCCTTGAGTAGTTCTCCTGCTTCAGCCTTCCAAAGTGCTGTGATTACAGGCATCAGCCAGCATGCCCAGCCTCCAGCAGCTCTTAACCATAGTGCAGAGTCCTGTTTCCAGTGCGTCCTTCTTGATGGTAGTGGACTATGGCGGTATATTCATGATTCTTTCCAAGTTGCATTCCAGTTTATCCAGTGTATCTGTAAGTCTGAAGATGATATATTTTATCACAATACATTTTTAAGAATACCTTCTTAATTGAATATAGAATAATTCTGTATTATGTAATGAAATTTGTTAATAGGCTCTTACAGAGATTTATTTTGGGATATTTTATTATTTTTAGTAATTCATAAAGTATAAAGCCTTTTTAAATTGGCAAATTGTGCTGTATTCTTCTGAGTATTGATTGACATGTCAACGTGAAAGAGAAAGTTGTAGTTAATGCCGTGGGCCAGATTTTTTTTTTTAAAAAAACACATTAGCTTTGACATGGTAAAAATAAGTAAGTATAGTGTATGGAGGGAAAGTTACGCAAACTTTAAATAAAAATAGGGAAAGACATACAATGATATATAAAAATATGCATATCTGTGTAATCAGTTATATCTAGAAAAAGGGGCTTCTAAAAACTTGTTTTCCAAATTTCAGCCCTCAGGACATAGGTCTGTGGCCAAAACAAACCTTCCCCCACAAATAAACTACATTTAAATTCATATGAATTCTAGAGCACAAACTGCATAGCCCTGTTAATGCCAGGAGCGAGACGCGTGGTTTTAATTTTCTTTCCAGTACAAACACAGCCAGAATGAAGCAGAGCAGGGAGCTTTAGGGTATCCGCTAACCATTTCTTAGGTAATAGCTATCTCTCACTTCCCTTTTTCTATACTTCCTGGACACCCAGGAATATACATATGCAGTACTCTTTTAATTTGGTTTTAGATTTTTCTCTTTCGTGTCGGTTTCTTTTTTGAGACAGAGTCTCACTGTGTTGTTCTCGGTAGAGTGCTGTGGCATCACAGCCCACAGCAACCTCCAGCTCTTGGGCTTAAGCGATTCTCTTGCCTCAGCCTCCCAAGTAGCTGGGACCACAAGCGCCCGCCACAACTTCCGGCTGTTTTTGTTGTTGTAGTGGTCATTTTTGTTTAGCAGGCTCGGGCCGGGTTCGAACCCACCAGCCCCAGCTGGCCAGCGCTCTAACCACTGAGCTACAGGTGCTTCAGGTGTGTCAGTTTCTTATTAAATAATAGCATCAAAGAAATCAGAAATACATCTAAGCTAACCATTCCTGCCTGGGCCCCTGGATCTTGTCCACGTCTGGTGTGGTGCTGCTGGTGACAGGCAGTGCTTGTCCCTGCTGCCCCGCCACTGCTAGTGTCCCTCTCTCTCCACAGGGCCCAGCACTACATCAATATGCCGGTGCAGTTCAGACCCTCAGCAGCAGGCACATTCGAAGCTTTGCTTGTTATTCAAACAGACGAAGGCAAGAGCGTTGGTATTCGACTAATTGGTGAAGCTGTTGGAAAAAATTAAGTAGAATATATTTTGTATAAAGCAAATCACATGCATTATATTTTGGTAACTTCATTTTTCTACACCATAATTATGCTTTTTGTATATATTTTGTATGATAAATTAGACATGTATAAACTGTAGGGTTTTGTTTTTAGAAGCTAATACTACAGACTTGATTAATACATCATGTATCTAGCCTACAGTATTGTATTCAGTTTTTACAGAAGAGAATTCCATTTTTACATTGATTATGATGTTCTGAATAAATACGTTATTTTAATGCAGTATAAGCAGAAATTTTCCATTGAACTTGTCATTTTCTGTGGTGTCATACAGAAATTAGAATGTCACTTTATTCTAATTATTTTCAAGCTTCTGGATCTATTCTGTGATTTTCATTCCAGTTCCCTTTTCCTTAAATTCCTTCCCTGTTCTTTCTGTATTTAGTTAGTTGCCCAGAGTAGACAGGACAAGGTACTGTCCTGTTTTTCTTGAGAGTGAGGGGAAGTTCTCACAGTCTATGAAAACACAGTGGAGAGGTTAATATTCCTAAATGTCATTTATTGTAATTAAAACTACACAAGACAACTCCGGAATCCCATGTAGAAGGGGCAGGTACCAGGGGACATGGTGAGGGAAGGGCAGCAGGCCGCTGAGGGTCCTGGCGTGCTCTGGTGGGGCGGGCACTGCCCTGGAGGAACATACCTAGGACTGTGTTTCCCACCGTACTCCTGCATCTCCTCCTCAGGTTTCCAAGCCCCAGCTGACAGCCTTCTCCTTTGGAGCAAAAAAATCCCAGGTTTTTATAGAACCTTGGGGCAATCACACCTGGATATTATTGGAGTAGAAAGACCTTGGGGGTTGATGACTGACTCGCTCAGTGTAAGATGAATGATTGTGAACTTGGTAGAACACCAAATCCCTCTTCCTCTTCCACTTCATGTTACTTTTGCCTAGAAAGTCTTGCTTAGAAATCAAATTTGCGGAAACATTCTCACCAGTTAACAGGCAGGGCTTTCAGTGATTCTGCCTGCTCTTCTAGATTCTGTACAAGTGAGATGACTTCGTGCTTTGACAACACTTGGCCTCAACAATTTTAAGACAATGGTAACATTTTTAAAACTGTCTGCCATGGTCTTTCAATTCCTAAGGGTTTGTGACATTTCCAATTCCTTTTTAGGAACTGGACACAGGAGGTTAAAAAAAAGGCTGGAACGGGACCGAGTGCAGGGGCTCACACCTGTAATTGCAGCACTCTGGGAAGCCAAGGAAGGTGGATCGCCTACGCTCACAGGTTCAAGACCAGCCTCAGCTAGCACACGACCCCCTCTAAAACTTAATAGGTGTTGTGGCAGGTATCTGTAGTCCCAGCTACTCAGGAGGCTGAGGCAAGAGGATCACTTGAGCCCAAAAGTTTGAGGTTGCTGTGAGCTGTGATGCCAGGGCACTCTACTGAGGGCAATGAAGTCAGACTCTGTCTCAAAAAAAAAAAAAAAAAAAGAAAAAAGGCTGGAAAAACAGAAAGCTTTAGAAGTGACTCTTTTTTAAAAGTGACTTTCTGGGGCAGCACCTGTGGCTCAGTGGGTAGGGCCCCAGCCCTATATACCGAGAGTGGCGGGTTCAAACCCGGCCCTGGCTAAACTGCAACAAGAAATAGCCAGGCGTTGTGGTGGGCTCCTGTAGTCCCAGCTACTCGGGAGGCTGAGGCAAGAGAATCACCTAAGCCCAAGAGCTGGAGGTTGCTGTGAGCTGTGACACTACAGCACTCTACCAAGGGCAACAAAGTGAGACTCTGTGACTTTCTGTGGAAGTGCTACTAGTCCTGTGCTAGCGCTGCAGAAACGGAGTGTGGGGTTTTCAGAGGGTGGGCTCTGAGCACAGACTGCTCAGCAGCAGGTGTCCTGCCTGCCACCCCGCCCGCCTAGGCCTTCTTGCTGCTCCCATGACCCAGGGTCTGCCCTTGCCCCTCAGTCCCCAAGTCGATCTCAGGAGTGTTCACTCCTCCGCTGAGCTCTGACTTATGTCTCACCGGTGTTTCCCTCAACGAGGGCATCTTAGACTCCAGATTCCTTCCCCTCCTCCCTCCCATTTCTCGTGCTCTGCCTTAGCCCCAGTTACTGGCCATCCCACCCTCAGCTGGTGTTCATCTCAGTGCCCACCACGGCAGCTGAGCCCTGGCCCCACTGGGCACCCTGTCTGCCCCTAGACCAGCCCTGTGTAGACCAGCCCTGCACACCCTGCCCAGGTACACACGTCACCTCACACCTGCTCCAAATTCCAGAGACCTCCCCATGTCCAGGATGCCTGTTACCCTCCCCAAGTGGCAGTGTGGTTGTTCCTGCCTGCCTGCTCTGCCCACAGCGAGCTTGGTGTCTCTGAAGTCTTCTAGGGCTGGTTTCTCGCACCCGGGAGCACTCCCAACACCCCAAGATGAGCCTCCTCCCCCTGTCACAGTGGTCTGGTTCATAGTCCTCCCCATATAAGATCCTCTCAGTATCTGCTAATACAGCCTCCTCCCTGGCCAGGACAGCCTCAGTCTGTGCGGACGGCTGTCCTACTCTGGTGCCCCTGCCCTGGAACCTCTCTCTGCTCGCTCGGATGCCAAGCTTTACTATCCCTTGAAGAGTGGCCTCCACCTGCCCCTAGTTTTCTTACCCAGTTGCCTGCTGGCCCACAGGTCACGTTCCCAAAGGTGCTGCTCATCGTTTATCGGCTGCCTTCTGCATGTGGAGCGGCATCCTGAGTGCTGTTTGTCCACATACTCTCAGCAGCTCTGCACAGATTGAGTTCTGGTTGTCAGGAGACAAACAGATTTATTGGCAAGGGTGTTGCTGGTCTGGCTTCAGGGGTGACAATTACACCTAAGAAGAAACTGAGATTCAGCAGTTCCCTGATGCGTTTCTTGGCTCCTGCACACTCTGGATACCTGGATGGTTGAGACATGTGTGTTTCATGTTATTGGTTCCCAAACTCAAGCAGCAGACTCATTTGGCATCTGATAAATATCACTTACTCTTTTAACTTTTTTTTCTGTTATTGCCCTGGTTACGGTGCTATGGCGTCATAGCTCATAGCAACCTCCAAGTCGGGCTCAAGCAATCCTCTTGCCTCAGTTTTTCTATTTTTAGTAGAGAGGGGATCTTGCTTTTTGCTCGGGCTGGTCTCGAGCTCGTGAGCTCAAGCAATCCACCCTCCTTGGCTTCCCAGAAAGCTGGGATAACAGGGGTGAGCCCCTGCACCCGGCCTACACTTTAACTTTTATGCAAGTTTTTTAGGTTTGCTAGTTGGCTTTTATTGAGTTTTAAAATGTCACTTTGTGAATTCCCGCAAGTGCCAGTTAGGCCTGGTGCCATGTCACCTGCAGACCAGAGACTCCTTGTCCCCAAACCTCTTCCTAAATCCAAAAATCCCACAGGACCATGTTGGGGGGTGTTGTTTTATATCAGTACTTTCCTCTATCATTAACACTTTCCAATCCATTTTTCCGCCATCTATGTCCTCCCCAGGTCTTATTTATTTGGGGTAGGAAAGAGGTTGGTGGACTACTTGTAATTAGCCTATACTTTTAAAAGAGAAAAACATAAACTCACCTGATGATTTTATCTATTTTATGTTACCGAATATACTTTTGTGCCGAGTTCGGGGTTATTGGCACAAATTTTGTGCCGGAAAAAACTCGGCTTACACTCGAGTATATACGGTATATTAAAAAAGCTTTTTGTTAATATTTATTTATACTTTTTTTTTTTATTATAGATAAAAATATGCACCATAGATGTGGCCCGACCCATTGCCCTCCCTCCACCCAAACCTCTCCCCTCCCTTCCCCTTCCTTGGTCCTTTCTCCATAGTCTTGTGGTATAGTTGGGTTATAGCCTTCATGTGAAAGCTATACCCTGAGCTTAAGTTTCTTTTATTTGCAGACTATCCATGTGAGATCTATAAGAGGTATGATTGACTGCAATCTTATGAATACTCTTTATTTTGATACCAAAAAACATTTACCAAGAGGAGAGAAAAAAAGCAGGCAGGGAAGATGTATTCCATACTGTATATTGTATACTTTTTATAAAATATATTCAAATAGTTTAAGAGCTGGAAAATTAGAATATGCCTCTAATATTGTATACAGGATAATACGGTATAAATTATATGCAATTGTGTGAGGATAATTATACCTGTTTTTGCAGCTTGAAAGACTATGGCTAACCATTTTGTCTGTTCCACTTCCTTTTTCTTATGTTGGTGGCCCCTCTCAGGCCTCCATGAAGACTGTAATTCTAGGTCAATTTAACCTGAACGTACGGGGAGTTCTCAACATTCTGATCTGTTCTCTTGCTCAGGATATGAGGGGATGACAGCCAGTGGTATTTGCTGGACGTACTGCGTAAAGATAGTGGGATGAGTCTGCATGAAGGATGCCGTGATAGCTTGTTAGAAACTCGTACAGTCCCTGGTGCTGCTAATGGCTGTTAACTGCCTGTTTAATAAGAAGCATGCAAGCTGGTATGAACCTGAGAAATAAACCCCCATTTTCACGACTAAGAAAGTAGGGAGTTAGGGGAAAGTAAGCTCCTGTTTTCTAATGTGGCAATCCAAGGAGACAGAGACCAGTGAGAAACAGTCCCCTATTTCCGACAGCCCACTTTAGGAAAAACATTCAAAGAGGACAGAACTTGGTCACAGAACCCGCAGCAACCTGCACTTTTAGGAGCTTTCCTGAGATTCACTTTCACTTCCCAGCTTCCGCTCAACCAGAGACCAAGTTGACCCAGAACTGTTTGAGCCATGATCCAAGAGGACGTACCCTTGAACTGCCAGCCTGTCCATCTGAAAGGCCATCTGCCAAGCCACAAAACTTGGTCACTAAACCATGACATCCTGATGCATTATCTAGCATTTCCAGAAGAAGAATCTGACACAAATTAGTTCACAAGATAATCATCTTGGGAAGATAGTTTTTATAAAGGTGTAATAAATAAAGGAAAGTATTTTCCTGTCTTGAAATAGCAATCCGGAGTTGCTAATAATTGGGTCATCAGATTAACCCAGGCAAAACAACATGCCAGCTGGGCTTGGGAAACCCAGAGGGAATGAGGTAGGGGTAGAAATGGGGGCTGTTTCTAGAACTGGGCTAGTTGGACTGTCTTTTTCTCCAATTTGTACCTTATATGCCAGGTCCTGCTATGCTTGCTGTGAGTCCAAAGGGGTCGACCCCCTTGCATATTCAGACTAAGTAGTATTGAGAGAGACCACCTATGACACAATTCTGTAAAGAAATACCAAGTCCAGTAACGTTTGTGCAGCAGCGGAGTAACTGCCTATGCCCCGGAAGTGATATCAGATAAAAATGGGCTGTCTCAGCTACTGGGTTTGCCCCATTCCCTCAAGTGTCCCACCCCTGTACCCTCAGTTTCACCACCTAGATTTGGCCTGATTTAAGTACCTAAGCCGTTGATGACCTCCTCCTTCCTGAAAGATTTGGGTCAACACATACTTCAGGATTTTCTCCTAAATATCAAGGGAACAATTAGAGGGGAAAAGCTCCTGTTGCATCCCAGCTTTGATTGTTTTCAGTGAGGTTTATTGGGGGGGGGGGGGGAAACCTCCCTTTCTTTTTAGTTTCATATGAGAAAATAGGAGTATTTAAACCAGGGTGTCCAATCTGATTGTGTGAGGACATTTTTTGCTTATCTGTGGTGTCTGATACAACGAAAACCTTTTTTTTTTTTTTTTTTTCCCTAATCAGCTTTTGTTAGTGTTCGTGTATTTAATGTGTGGCTCAAGACAACTCTCATTCTTCCAATGTGCAGCGGTAAAGAAAAAAGGTTGGAAACCTCTGATAGAACTTTATAGAAAGATAGTATCTTCCCAAGACAGGGAATTTAGAGATAAAAATAGGATATACGTTTTATCAACCTTTGAAAACTTAAAGGTTGATAGTTCTGAAAGTTGTAGTTTCTGAAATAGACTTTCAAGGTTGTAGTTTCTGAAATAGACTCTCAGCCTGAAGGCAGGTGTGATTCTGAAATTTCCAATCTGTGTGAAGCCAATACTCCTAGAAGTCTCATTGTCTTGTCTGGCCTGATTTGTCTGAGAGGGACATTTGCTCAACAAACAATTTCTGCGGTAGGTGCAATTTTAACTTTCACCAAGCATTTCTTTAAAAGTTGCTAATGCAGGACACCTCCTTGAGCCCTGAATTAAAATGGGTAAATGCATGAATGGTATTAATAATATCTCAGCCTTGCTTGAATACTAAGGCAGATTGGAACGGCCCAGGCAGTGTTGGCGAGAGGACAGCTCATTTTCTGTGCAACTTGGTTCACTCTAGTGACTCGTTCAGCACATATTGTTAATCCAGTGGAGTTAATAAATTTCAAAAGAATTTCCATAATTGTTCATAATATTATGAACACACAAATAATTGAAAAACACCAGGAGTACTTTTTAAATTATCCACTTGAATGTTGAACCTCAAAATGCAGAAAGGGTCCAAATCAAATAGAGAAACCGGTAATACACTCGTGTAGACTATATAATGAAGAGATCAGTGGCATGTTTGGCAGGTGGAAGTACATTTTGTATTTTTGTTGCTTGAACATTTGACATAAGAATTAGACAAAGTTTGTTTTTTTTTTTAATTTTTATTTTTTCTTGACAGGTCACCCCAGCTAGAGTGCAGTGACATCAATCATAGCTTCCCTGCAACCTCAAACTCCTGGGCTCAAATGGTGGGACTAATTTTTTCTATTTTTTGTAGAGATGGGGGTCACACTCTTGCTCAGGCTGTTCTTTTTTTTTTTATTATACACTTTTTTTTTTCATTTCCAACTTTTTTTTTTTTTTTTAATTAAATCATGTCATGGAAAAAGCCCAAGTGCCCATCGATCCATGAATGGATTAATAAATTGTGGTATATGTACACTATGGAATATTATGCAGCCTTAAAGAAAGATGGAGACTTTACCTCTTTCATGTTTACATGAATGGAGCTGGAACATATTCTTCTTAGTAAAGTATCTCAAGAATGGATGAAAAAGTATCCAATGTACTCAGCCCTACTATGAAACTAATTTATGGCTTTCACATGAAAGCTATAACTCAGTTATAACCTAAGAATAGGGGGAAGGCAGAAAGGGAGGGGAGGGAGGGTGATTGGTGGGATTACACCTGCAGTGCATCTTACAAGGGTATATGTGAAACTTAGTAAATGTAGAATGTAAATGTCTTAACACAATAACTAAGAAAATGCCAGGAATGCTATGTTAACCAGTGTGATGAAAATGTG
>CAUYPK010082450.1:0-12736 GCA_963574355.1 Loris lydekkerianus
CAGACATATGAAAAAATGTTCATCATCCTTAATCATGAGAGAAATGCAAATCAAAACTACTTTGAGATATCATCTAACTCCAGTAAGATTAGCCCACATCACAAAATCCCCAAACCAGAGATGTTGGTGTGGATGTGGAGGAATGGGAACACTTCTACACTGCTGGTGGGAACGCAAACTAATACTTTCCTTTTGGAAAGATGTTTGGAGAACACTTAGAGATCTAAAAATAGACCTGCCATTCCATCCTACAATTCCTCTGCTAGTTATATACCCAGAAGACCAAAAATCACATTATAACAAAGATATTTGTATCAGAATGTTTATTGCAGCCCAATTCATAATTGCTAAGTCATAGAAGAAGCCCAAGTGCCCATTGACCCATGAATGGATTAATAAATGGTGTTATATGTACACCATGAAATACTATGCAAACTTAAAGAAAGATGGAGACTTTATCTTTTACATGTTTACATAGATGGACCTGGAACATATTCTTCTTAGCAAAGTATCTCAAGAATGGAAGAAAAAGTATCCAGTGTACTCAGCCCTACTATGAAACCAATTTATAGCTTTCATATGAAAGCTATAACTCAGTTATAACCTAAGAATAGGGGGAAGGGGGAGAGGGAGGGGAGGAAGGGGGAAGGATGTGTGGAGGGAGGGGAATTGGTGGGACCACACCTATGGTGCATCTTATAAGGGTACATGTGAAATTTATGAAGTGTAGAATATAAATGTTATAACACAATAACTAAGAAAATGCGGTGAGGGCTATGTTAACCAGTGTGATGAAAATATTTCAAATTGTATATAAAACCAGCACATTGTACCCCATGACTGCATTAATGTATGCAGCTATGATTTAATAAAGATGTCCCCTAAAAAAAGTAATCTACAGAAATTATACATCTATTTTTTTGGGATAGTCATAAAATATGCCTGTTAGATACTTTTCAATGTTATCATGAATAAGACCAATCAATTTGACTTGTGGTTGCTTTTTTCTTTCAATCGACCTTGATTTTTGTTTTGTGGCTGCCTTCATAGTTTATACTACGCTTTTCTGTTTTGTCCTTTCTTTCTTTCCTTCCTTCCTTCTTTCCTTCCTTCCTTCCTTCCTTCCTTCCTTCCTTCCTTCCTTCCTTCCTTCCTTTCTTTTTCATTTGAGACAGACTCACTCTTTTGCCCAGGCTAGAGTGCCATGGCATCAGCCTAGCTCACAGCAACCTCTAACTCCTGGGTTTAAGTGATCCTCCTGCCTCAGCCTCCCTCCCAAGTAGCTAAGACTATAGGCACCCCCCACAATGCCAAGTTAGTTTTTTTTTATTTTAGTAGAGACAGGGTTTTTCTCTTGCTCAGGTTGGTCTTTAACTTCTGGGTTCAAGTTATCCTCTCACCTTGGCCTCCCAGACTGCAAGGATTACAGGCATGAGCCATGTGGTCCAGCCACTGTTCTTTTCATCTCAGGAAGGTTTGGTGCAGCTCCCATAAACTCAATAATTTGGGGAGGTTGAGGACAAGCAAGGTTTCACATCACTTACCCAATTCCTCTAAGATATTAAAAGCTAGAAAGTAACCATATTTCACAACCTTGGCTAGAGATAAGAAAGCAAAGAGAGAAGGAACACAGAGAGCAAAGACCTTTGTTTGCGTCAGTGGAATCTCCTCGGGAAAAGAATCCCAAGCTCTTCCATGAAATGTTAGGTCTCCCTCTTGTAAGGCTAAGATAATCATTCAAATGGAGATACTTGGAGCTTTACTGTATACACTCAACTCTTCCTATACAATTTACTTTTATTTTTATTAAGTCATTTGTACATAGATCATAAATACATTTATGCCATTATGAGATTTGATGTGTTGATTATTTGTACAAATCCTACTAATCAACACAGCTTGCACCTCATTTACCCAGTTACAGCATTAAGACATTTGTGTTCTACACCTGATAGTTCCAACTTGTACTTGCATTGTGCTCCATAGGTGTGGTCCCCCTACTATCCCTCCCTCTATCAAGCCACCTCCTCCCATCCTCTCTCTCTCCCCTTTCCTCCTTCATCCTGGACTATAGTTGTGTTTCATTCCTCATATGCAAGTGTGAGTGATTCTAAATTGGTTTCACAGTAGTACTGAGTACATTGGATATATATATTTTTTCCATTCCTCAGATACTTTGCTAAGAAGAATATTTTCCAGCTCCATCCATGTAACAAGGGGTCCTCAAACTTTTTAAACAGGGGGCCAGTTCACTGTCCCTCAGACTGTTGGAAGGCTCAACTATAGTTTAAAAAGAAACTATGAACAAATTCCTATGCACACTGCACATATCTTATTTTGAAGTAAAAAAAAAAAAAAAAAAAAAAAACAAATACAATCACACCATCTCATGTGGCCCATGGGCCATAGTTTGAGGACCCCTGCAAGATAGAAGAGGTAAAGTTTCCATTTTTTTAGTGCTGTATAGTATTCCATGGTATACATATACCACAATTTATTAATCCATTCATGGGTCGATGGGCACTTGGGCTTTTTCCATGACTTGGAAATTATGAATTGAGCTGCAATGAACAATCTGGTGCAAATTTATTTTTGAGCTGCACATTTAAGTCTGACAATTAGTGAAAGGTGTAAATGATGGCTCCCAGAGATGAAGCCACAGAGATGTTCACTGCAGGGTTATTGAAAAGGGACCTGGGCAGTGCAAAGATGGCATCTGAACCCAGGGGCAGTTAGAGACCACTTTTATGTGGGGCTGTAGAGGGTGGGAAAATTCCACAGTCTGCCTGTAAAGTTAGGTTCTACTGGCATTAACTTTTGGGGGGAGGGATAGCCAGACCCTTTGTGCCTTTGTCTTAGGTTGAGAAGAGGAG
Organism: Loris lydekkerianus; assembly: GCA_963574355.1. Classification (NCBI taxonomy): domain Eukaryota; kingdom Metazoa; phylum Chordata; class Mammalia; order Primates; family Lorisidae; genus Loris; species Loris lydekkerianus. The sequence continues at coordinate 2,874 of CAUYPK010082450.1, forward strand.
GAGGCAGCAGGGATAGGGTTTATGTAGCTGTGTTAGGTCTCCAACAATTAGTTTGATACATAAAGCAAACAGGATCCAGACAGTTGCTAAGCATTATTCAGAACATTTACACCTATGTTACTTAAAAATTGTATTAAGACCATGAAGCCAGTATCAGGACAGTATATGTACTCAGTATTCTTGTCCTTCTAAAAATGTAAAACTAGAATGACTCTTGTTTTGATGTATCTTCTTGGACATAAGTTCCCCTCAATTAGACTTACTAATGGAAATGTATTTGTGAACTGTGAAGCAGATGGCTCGGAACTAAGGCTTTTTTTCAGTGTAGTATTGTTTATATCAAAATCCAAACCACGCCAGTTTTAATGGGGAGAACATTTTACGGAATAATTTTAATTATTTAAAGGATTATTTAAGATGATATTTCATTTATGAAATTATTTTTGGGTATTAGGCATACAAGGAAGTATTTTAGAGTTAACCGATTAATAATTCAATACTGGCAAACCCTTGATTTAAGTGCAATGGAAGGGAATTTTGGCAGAGATGTTATAAAAGAGAAGCTATAAAAATTACACCATGTTTGTTTTGGGGATACATAGTAATTACATATGAATATCTTTTTGATTAATTTTTGTGAAATATTTGAAATATTCCTAGTATTTGAGCTGGGTGTTCAGAGAACACAAGGAGGCCATTTTTGTTCATGGTCATCATCCTAACTTCACATCAGAAAGAGCAAAGGAGAGATGGATGCGTTAGCTGGAGGGCACTGGGGGAGTGTGCGAAGTATTAAAAATCTTGTCTTTTAAGCATTTAAAATGTCCTATGAATTGCTTAAAATAAAGACCCATATATGGAAATAGTGCTTTAAAAATTCTTTATACAACATTTTATAACATACAACTGATGTGAAGAAAGTTATATCCTCTTTATCCATGACTAAAAAATATTTCTGAGAAGCAGACAAAATCTTTCCTTTTGTGTGATATTTCTACGGAATCTTGTGAAACAGGTAATTGTATTCTGTATCTGGCTAAGTGAAAAGAGCTTTGTTATGTTATGACCACTACTTTTTATTGGAAGAAAACAACTATTTTTATAGTTTGTCATGAAAAGGTAGCATAATTGGGCATGCCCAATTTGACTTCAGAAAGGGTATATTCAGAGAGAAATAAAAATATCAACTATGAGGAAGACCGTTGTCTAATAATCGTGGTTCCAATGATCCAACATAACAGAATGTTCCGTAGGACTGGAATGTCTCTTACACGAGAAGAAGGTGCTGTTCACAGTTATAGAAGAATAGCTTTTCCTTTTTCAAAATTATTCCCTTACACTTAAAAACTCAACATCTTCCTTTATTCCTCTTGTGAATGTGGAAGTCTGTCAGATTATCTTTAAACACATCTTTGAATAATGCCCGAAAATGTATTACTTTATGTAATATTTAACTCTGACTCTTTATTTACATATGGCAAATTATATCTCAAACTGCTTTTGAAACTGTAGTTTTTTTTAAAAAATGGTTAAGTATTCTAATGAACCATTCAGGAAATTAGTCTTTAAATATAATGAGCTCCTACATCCAAGCTCAAATGTTTTGCCAATTTTATTAATTCTCCTACTTTCTTTTATAAACTGAAGCATTTTAAAGAAAATCTCACACATTATTTTATCTGTAAACAGACTCTACTGAGATATCTTTACTTAATAAAGACTTTTAATGTAGTCACTATTCAATTATCAATATCTATATGGTTAGAAATAATTATCTCTCACTACTATTTGACCATTTAAAGGTTGGAAAATATTAAATCTTCAGAAAAGTTGCAAGAATAGTGCTTGCAAGGCCTCCACCTCCTCCCTTCACTTAGATCAGTGGTTTTCAACCTTCCTAGTGCCGTGACCCTTTAATATAGTTCCTCATGTTGTGGTGACCCTCAATCATAAAATTATTTTCGTTGCTACTTCGTTAACTGTAATTTTGCTACTGTTATGAATTGTAATGTAAATAAATGATATGCAGGAGACCCCCAAAGGGGTCGCGACCCCCAGGTTGAGAACTGCTGAATTAGAATTAGCGATTGTGAAAATTTGGCCATATTTGCCTGTTCTCACCTGCTTTCTCCTTCAGACGTGTGTCCTTGCACGTGCACACATACACACTGTCTTGCGGTCTTTGTCTTTTGAAATCATTTGTGAGTTAGTGCATACACATGATACTTCATCCCTGAAGACTTTAGTCAATATCTTTGAAGACGACAACACAACAGTCAGAAAATTTAACACTAATATGATACAATTGGCCAATACACAGCCCACATCCCAAGTCCCTTATTTATTCCAACATTGCTCTTGATAGCTGTTTATTTTCTTCTCCATCGAGGAGCCAATCAAGTATCATACTTTGCACTCAGCCTCGTTTATTCTAGAATAATTTCTAAGGTTTGTTTTTTTCCCCGTTTTAAGTTATTGAAGTTTTAAAACAGTCCAGGCCAATCGTTCTCAGACTGACCTTTAATTTGCATTTATTTTATATTTGCCTTGTGATTAGATTTTGGTTAACATTTTTTTTTTTTTAATTTGTTTTTGGAAGAATATTATATGGATACAACACATCAAGAGACACATAACATGAATTTGTCCCGTTTTTGGTAAAGTTGGGTTTGTCCATTTGGTGAAGGTCCATCATATTTCTTCATTGGTAAATGTATCTTTTCCCGTTGTAATTAATAAGTAATATACACAGTGAAATTTTAGGAACATGTGAATATCCTGTTTCTCCCCAATTTTTGGTAAATGGTAACTCCCCTTCTTCATATTATCTTATATCTAATCTTTATTCAAGACTTCCCATTTGACTCTTAACTATCTTCAGTTGTTTTATATAAATCATGACTCAGATAAGTTTGCACATTTTACTTCATTTTGATGTCTCTTAAATTTCTCTTATTCTCTAAGAATTTTCCTTCCTACCTTCCTCACTCTGCTTTTTCTTTCATGTAATTCATTGTTATGTTAGAGAAATGGGGTCAGTTTCCTCCCAGAGCTCAACGTGAGGGACTTTCCCCCACATTCCCTGTAAACTGGCATGGAAGTCTAGAGCTTGATTAAATTCATGCCTGTCATCCCAGCACTCTGGAGGCTGAGGAAGATGGACTGCTTGAGCTCAAGAGTTCGAGACCAGAATAAAAAAGAGGGAGACCTTCGTCTCTACTAAAAATAGAAAAACTAGCCATATGTTGCGGTGGACGCCTGTAGTCCCAGCTACTCAGGAGAGCATCACTTGAGCCTAAGAGTTTGAGGTTGCTGATGCCACAGCACCCTACCCAGGGTGACAGAGTAAACAAACAAAGAAATAAATAAAAGTAAAATTGTAAAGGCATGCACTTCACGAGAGGTGTTAAGAACTTTCTGCCTCTTGAAAGAAGAATATTAATGTTTTCATTTTACAGGGGTCTTTGGCCAAAATAATATAATTCCATCAGTGCCTGTAAGTTCACTTTCAGGCTTTACTCTTCACTGTTTAAGTCATGGGACAACTTTTCTGGAGATCCATTTTTTATTGCTTGGAAACATTTACTATAGCTTATGACCATAAAGTAAAGAGGAAACTAATGGAAAAATGTTTCTGCATGTACAAGGGTTAGAAATAAGAAATTCTTAGTATTAACTACTTTTGTCCTGTAAAAGTCCTATTTCCCCTGAATACCTGGCATCTGAGGGATGGAGATGACTTTAAGGGCAGGGCAAAGGGAATTTTCCAGTTAACCAGCATCGTGACAACTAAATTTGTACTACTTTCATATATGCGATTATAATACAGTGCTTTTTTTTTTTTTGTTTGTTTGTTTTTTAATAGAATCACTAATTTTCTGAACTAAGGGGACATATAATATTGGCCACCCGGCTTTTTGCTTGAGTATCTCCAGTGAAAGGGCATACACTGTCTTTTGGAAAGACTTCTCTACTGTTAAAAAGCACCATCTGGAAGGGTATAGTTTTTGTTATATTCTTTTAAGTTTGTCTTCCCCTTACCTCTACATTTAAGTCATACCGGTGTTCTCTGTGAAAATACAGAGCAAGTCCTTTTTCTCGTCCATGTAACATCTGTAAGTAATTGGAAAGCCGTAATCATAGCTCCTCTTTTCTTTCCAGACCATGTGCTCCCAGAGCCTCTCCCAGGGATCTGTCACACACGGACACCCACACAGGCCAAGCTGGTGCCACGAATGCGTGATGCTGGCGAGGGGAGACGGAAACAACAGCTGGGCCTGGGACAGGAGGGAGAATTCGGACCTTATCTGAGCAGGGTAGGCAGCAGCCCCTGGCTTCAGTCCGTTGTTACCAAGGGAAAAATGTGGGCCTTGGGTTGCCAAATCTTTTAATCCCCAAGAAAAAGCTACAAGCCGGGTGCGAATGAGGAATCCCCTGATTCGCATTCATAAGTATTGGGTCTATTCTAGTTCTCAAAGCCCGGCTCCGTTCTGCACCGTGCAAGCAAATGAAGCACGTTTGTCTGGTCAGGTTTTGTTGTTCAGCTCCCAGTCTGGAGTTCTGTTTCCATCAATCTAGAGTTCATTGACATTCAGACTCCTGGGCTGCTTCTTTTGAAGGAAGAGTTACTATATTTTACCCACAATATTTTTAAAATATGGTTCATAGAGTAGAAATCAGTCATTAGGGCTCTAAGATCATTAAGACTGTCACTTCCATTAATTCAGTCTGGATTCTACTTGCTCTCTGCCATCACATTTCATCATCAGGACCCCATTTCCATGTGGTCCACTGGAACATCCAGGTCTCTGTCACAGAACCCGCCGTCCAGCCACGCAGGGCCTCTGCCATGATTTCCTTCCCATCAGGTTAGCGCCACATCTGTCTTTAAAACCCACTTGTTCCGTTCCTTTTAAACTTCTGCATGACATTGGTGTGTTTTTCTTTACCTTTGAAGAAATAAGAGGTTTTGTACATGAGGAAAAAAGGTTGGGTGGATCATAGAAATATGACAAAGATGTGTTACACAAACAGATCATTGAAAAGAGGCCATGCTTCCCTCTTTCAGCTCTATAAGGAAGGGGAATAAACATTTCTGTAAGACAGAAACATGTTGTTTAATTTTGTATTTGGCAGGATAGACTGAATCTCAGTCTGATTATCTGATATAAGCTATTGCAATATCCATTATAAAGTCATTCCGCTAATGGCAACAAATGTGCAAATGCTGCTTCTTTTACAAATGATGAAATACTACCATAACAGTTGTTATTATCTCATTAGCCAGAGTACTAAGCAGTTTTCGTTTCATGCTTTTAAAAGAATCTGTTGCTAATTTAAGATCACTCTCCCCTGGACACTAGTGGAAACTTCGAAAAATGAGTATTTTATTTTCTGTATGGTCACAATTAATCGGTCTGTTTTAAGTTGATTTAATACACGTTTGATTTTTAAGATGAAATTACTGAAAAATAATATATTATAACATGATTGGCATAAACACCGATTTCGAGTAGATTTTTCAGTAGTGCTTACATTTTAATAATAAGCACACACACACAAAAAGAGTAAGAGACTGAGAGAGAAAAGAAAAACAAAAGCTCGACATACCCACATCATGCTGAAAACTCCAATTTGCGTTCTAATTTTTATTATTCCCTACTAGTCATCTGCTCATGTACACTGTTGACATCTAAAATAGTAATATTATTTCATGCCCTTCCCACTTCTTTGTTTACTCTTAAAACTCATTGATGTTTTATATTGGGACTTTAAGGAATGAACATCTGATTATCTGGCATAATTAATCTATGATGATGATATTGGGCAATTGAAATTTCATTTAAGTTCTGAAATTTGAATTTTACTTTCATTTATTGATGTAGTCTCCTACATATCTAGAAACACAACCAAAAGAGAAAGCACATTACTCTGAACGCAGTGTAATTATTAGCTGTAACAATGTCCTTCAAAGAGAAAAAGTTACACTGCCTGCTGTTTCACTTTTGTTCTCATAAGTATTCTGTGTTTGTTTTGATGAATGTAATACTATGATTATGAGACATTTTTATGCAAATCTAAATTTTATGTCAATTAGCAGTCAGGATTATTAAAAAAAACCATGGGTCTCAAAATTATGTGCAGAATTTTATAATTGATGTGGTATTTATTCATATTACCTTTTCATTATGTATGGCTTTTTTTTTTTAAGTGCTAATGAAAAATGCTCACAGAATGGATTTAGCTAGCATCTGACTGGAATAGGGTCAGAGTGGTGCATTCACAAGGAGTATATGTTACTCTCCTACATAGCAATTATTGTCAGTACCTTTGCCAGTATGTTAAAATACTTTGTTGGTGATTAGATATGAAGACCATTAAAGACATAATGAGGCCAAATTGCAAAGTAACAAGAAGATACATTCAAAAATCTTGATTGCTAATGGTTAATTTTAAGACAAAGAATCATGTAATTGTTGTATTTAAAATTAAAAACATCGGAGGGGGGGCAGATTGCCCAACTGCTTAAATCAATTGAATACTTTTATTTAAAAAGAAAAATCACTATAGGCTCTGCACCTGTAGCTCAGTGAGTAGGGCACTGGCCACATATGCCAAAGCTGGCGGGTTTGGGCCTGGCCTGGGCCTGCTAGACAACAATGACAACTGCAACAAAAAATAGCTGGGCATTGTGGCGGACATCTGTAGTCACAGCTACTTGGGAGGCTGAGGCAAGAGAATCACTTAAGCCCTAGCGTTTGAGGTTGCTGTGAACTGTGATGCTATGGCACTCTACTGAGGGTGACATAGTGAGACTGCCAAAAAAAAAAGGTTGGCACCTGTGGCTCAAAGGAGTAGGGCGCTGGCCCCATGTGCCAGAGGTGGCGGGTTCAAACCCAGCCCTGACCAAAACAAACAGAAACAAACAAACAACCACTATAATGACCAGAGTTGGGGTGTGGACCATGAAAAACAGAGAGTGTTATGTTGGCCATTCCAGCACTTTGGGCTGTGTTGTTGTAAAATGACTCAAAAGTTCTGAATGTTTCAGTTGACTTTTAATAAGCAGCATTTGTGCAAATTGGTAAGTTTCCAGAAGTCTCTGAACATTATAACCCAGAACTTGGGAACCACTGACACTTTTTTACCACCTGAGTGTGTGTCTAGATAGGAGAGAAAACAAAGACAGGGGCTGCACCCAGTCCTCCGGCACTGAGGGTCGCAGGGTAGTCTTTGCACCTGCTGGTCTGGGAACTGCTGGTCATCAGTCCATGATAGGGTAAGAACAAGAGTTGCGTGAGGGCATTTAGAAACGCTCACAGCACTTGGAGAATTCCGCCGTGTCTAAACATGGGACTGACAGCTTGTTTGTCAAATCTAATTACAAATAATTATAATACTTGAGCTTATTTTCTCTATACTTTGCTTTAATTTTCACTTCATTTTTGTGATAATTTATTTTTATTGCATTTCACAAGTAATGCTGTGCAATGGATGGGAAATTAAAATGCACAAAAAAGATAGCTCTTGAGCAGAGACAGAATGAGAAGCACCAATGGAAATGCCAGTCACCCGAGCCCTCAGCTGGCCTAGGAGCCTCCGTGCGGAATCCACCACCAAAGTGTCATGGGCGTCTCCATGAAACAACTGGATGCCTGGTTTCATAATGCCAGGATTATGGGGGAAAAAATGCTAGTTATTAACTTTTTAACTAATCATTTTCTCCCAGTCTACTTGAGGTGAATTATTTTGAGGTCATGATGGAAAGTACCAGGTGGACTCTGGAACTAGACCAATGTGAGCACAATCCTGTCTCCAGTAATCCCTGTTGTCTCATCTTTTTTGTCACTGTAACGTACAAAGTGTCCCCCTTCCAGAATGGCTGTGAGTATCCAGGGAGTAACTTGTGTAGAGTTCTTGGCTCAGTACTGGGGAAAGCTTTGCCTTTTCTCCCCTTTCTCTTCTGAACGAAACATGTAACGGTCAAGGATTTTAAATGTGTGGCTAAAATTGACTCCAATAATACTAATCAACAATTTTTACAAACGTGTGCTGACCTGTCAGTAACATCATTTGAGAGAAGTCCTTTGTTTTCTGGTTTCCATACAACCTTTCAGGCGTGCAGATTGCTATGCACACGCAACAAAGGAAAGATATGAATTTGCTAGGTATTTTTCTCTACCTGCTGAGCCCTACTGGAAAGTTGTAACAATGGACAGGGGGATGATATCGTAGCCATTATTATTATCTCATCAATGAAATGTTTTGTAATGATCCCAGGGCAAGCTGGGTGTTAATAATGAAGTCATCCCATACAATTTGTAAAAGCCACATATGGTGGTGTGCCACTTCCTACTGTTTTACATCTATTTATAACTCAATTATCTGGTGTTATTGTGAAGGGGGTTGCTTTCACATTGAACAGTAAGTGAGCTAAGCTGATGGCAAAGATGAAAATCTGTGAGAATGTATTGAGCTTATTCTGTTATGCCTTTCTCTGCAGCACAGTGCCCAGATCGCCATGCCTTGGACTCATAGTCTGTGTTTAGTTTATACATTAAATACGGTATTTACTTTCATTTTCTACTTGCTGGTAGAAGGGTTTTAAATCTGGTGCCGTCAGTAACATGATTGCATTGTTATATCTAGTCAAGGAATAAATTAGGCTCATTTGAGAACATTTCTTGTCTGCTGCTAAGATACAGTTTCTGAAATTATTATTATGGTGGGTAATGACCACCACAGTGTTAACGCCCTCAGCAATGCACCTTGCTTACTTTCTCAGTATCTTGCTGGAAATCTAGGCAGCTGTATTTTCAGTTCCTTTTTCTTATGTTCCCTTCAGTGTGAGGATATAATAAAAGCCAGTTTTTCCTTTAACCCGTTGTGAGTTGGGCGTGTCTGCATGCACACGTGTGATGAAATTAGGTTGCACGCTTTTAACAATAGTTTAATAATAATTACTCTGAGAGTTAGGGAATTGGCTTTGTTCTTTTTTTTCTAATTTGCCTCTGTTTGTAGCTATTTGTCATCCTATCAAATTATTTGGCTTTGATGCAAAACAATTAACAATGCAGTGTTTGAGTGACCTGGGAATGCACAGATAAACATTTCCTCGAAGAAAATTGTGAAAATGAATCAAACTCATCGTTGGTGGGGTCCTACATTCATAGTACTATTAGGAAATGACTCTTTACAGTAATGTGTAGGGTTGTTTTTGGCTTTCCTGTACATTGACTTGAGGAAACAAAACTCACTTCCTTATAAACACACAATTAAAGGTACTGTAATCTAAGGAGAAAAAAATACCACAGTGGGGCATGATGGTAGTAAAATTGCCAGGCAAGAATACATCTAAAAATTTTTTGTTGTGGGATTATTTAATATATTCAGTAAATGTTGTCCAAGACCCTGAAGGTTAAGTACAACCACTCAAGAAATAAAGGTGTTTAGCCAGGGACAATGTCAGCAATCTGCATCCATTAAGATAAACAACTGCTGTATCCTCATAATAATTAAAAATATACTGCATATACTCCAGTATAAGCCGACCCGAGTATAAGCCGACCCCCTTAATTTTACCCTAAAAACTGGGAAAACTTAATGACTCCAGTATAAGCCAAGGTGGAAAATGCAGCAGCCACTGCTAAATTTCAAAAATAAAAATATATACCCAAAACAATTACAATAATTGAGGAATCAGTAGGTTAAATGAAACATACCACATTAACCCACAGTATTCAATGGCAACTTTAATAAAGTGAATAAACCATTTAAGACAGTAAAGCATTGTAAATAAATGGTTAAAAATCCTGAATCCTTATACTCCAAACCCCCTGATTATAAGGATTCAGGATTTATAA
>CAUYPK010082451.1:0-21229 GCA_963574355.1 Loris lydekkerianus
TCACTTCACATTTTTGTTGAGTGCTTTATTGGAAATATATTTTTATATTTCTTTTATAAAAGGTTTTATTGTCTATTTCTCAGACAGGTCAGAGAGGAGTGTTTATAAATGGAAACTGGAGTCCAACAGTTTATGAAACAATTCCTAAAGATAAATTTCTGAATGGCAAAGTATTAATACATTGTTTATATGTATTAATATAACACATTAACATTTATATGTATTAATATAACACCCTCTTCTTATTCTTAGGATGCTTGACCAACATCAGGTCTAATATCCCCCTGTGTCATTCTAAGTCAATTCTCAGAGTTCAAAGTCAGTTGGCCTTGTGCCAGATGAGTTGGGTCACAGTTGCTCACCTCCCACATTTCTTATTCAGTCCCAAAAAGAACAGGCCACTCATTCAGTAAAACCCCTTAGACCCTTCAATCACAGAAACATAAATATAAATGGATGAAAAAGGAAAGATCTTTTTTACAGCAACATGTCAACTTCTAGTTTGTAGAAGGTATGATAGAAATGGATATACACTCTTGAGTAACCATCATAGCCTATTGATATAGGCAGAATTAGTCAATGACTGCAAGTTGGATGTTAAGGCTGTAGGTTGATGTTTTGATGAGAAAAAGTATGTTGAAATAATATCCAAATGTGTCCACACAAAATAGTAATCTAAAACACAGGAAGAAATTGTAAATGTACACCGCAGAGACCTGCCAGACATTAACTTGACCAGATAAGCAAGGTTATCATCATTACTGAGGAGATGTGTTGAAATAACATTCTTTAGATACTATATTTTGCACCATTTTTTCTATAGTATTTCTGTCAAAAATACAGAACCTGAATCTGGTCATGAATAATTAGTAGAGAAACCCTGGTTAAATGTTATTCTAAAAAATAAAATGCCTGAATATTTGAAATTGTTAAGCAAATAAGCAGCTGAAAAAAGGGAGTAGCTACACTAGTAGTGAGAACTGAATGAACGTACCAGACCCTGCATTGCTGCGAGATGTTAAGCCTCTAGCCCAGGCAGAGCAAAAAGATTCCAATGAGTTTATTAGATAATCAGTTGAATCTTTAGAAAGGCTGAACTTTAGAAATATAGGTCGCACCTTTATGTAATAATGTTATTCTTTGACAGTGGATAAAATTGAAGTAAACCCAATCTAACAAATTTAAATCAATAAGACCCTTTATAAATTTACAACAAAATCTAACCTCACCATAGTTCATCATATACTCTAATGTTACCAGGCACATGAAGAAACATAAAAATGTGATCTACTGGCTTGGTGCCTGTGGCTCAAGCAGCTAAGGCACCAGCCACATACACCTGAGCTGGCGAGTTCGAATCCAGCCAGTGCCCACCAAACAACAATGACGGCTGCAACCAAAAAATAGCCGGGCATTGTGGCGGGCACCTGTAGTACCAGCTACTTGGGAGGCAGAGACAGGAGACTCGCTTTAGCCCTGGAGTTTGAGGTTGGTGTGAGCTTTGCTGCCATGCACGCCACGCAGGGCAACAGCTTGAGGCTCTGACTAAAAATAAAAAAAAAAAAAAAAAAAACGTGATCTACCATCAAGAAAAAATGCAATCAATATAAACATATCTCCAAATAATCGAGATAGTGAAATTAATAGCTACCATATAGATATGCATGGAGTAAATATAAAGGAAGCAAAACAAGGAAATATATGGGTATATAGCAGAAAAACATGCTAATTATATATAAGAATCTAATGGAAATTCTAGAGCTAGTAACTACAATTGAAGCAATGAAAATTTTACTGAATAGCTTTAGCAACAATTGTAAAGGACAGAAAGATCAATAAGTTTATCAATGAATCAATGAACATTACCCAAAATGAAGAACAGAGGTAAAAACATGGAAAATAATGATCAAGCCTCAAAGACCTGTGGCAAAGTATCAAAGTAATTGGGAAAAGTGAATTGGACAGAAAAGTCATTTCAAAACACAATGGCTAAAATCATGAAAATTTAGTAGAAATTATCAACAGATCAAATAAGATCAGAAATCATCTAGAATATTAATGAAAAGAAAATCTACATCTGGTCACAACATAGTCACACTGCTGAGAATCAAAGATAAAGAAGAAAATCTTTAAAGCAACTAGGAAAAAGAAACGTACTTTATATATAGAAACAACAACAAAATAATGGTTCAAATCTCATCAGAGACAATTGAAGCAAGACAATAATTACAACATATCTCTAAAATGATGAAAGAAAAACTGTCAACTCAGAATTCTATCTTGCATTTAAAAAATCTTCAAAATTAAGAAGAAATGTAGATGGTTTCAGATATTTTCTTTTTCAGAAATTTAATTTACTCTTAAAAACCTTCGCATGAAAGACTCCAACTTGAATGATTTCTTTAGTGAGTTTTATCACTCCTATGAGGAATAAATAACATCAATTCTATACAAAGTCTTTTAGAAAAATAGAGAAGCAGGGAAAACTTCCCAACTCATTCTATGCGTTCATAATAACCCTGCTATTTGTGCTGACATTTCAAGGAACAAAAATCTTACTGACTGATACCTCTAATTAATATCAATGTTAAAAATCTTTAATAAAATATTAGCTGATCAAAGCTAAATATATATAAATATATGTAAATGCATTATGACCAACTGGCATTTATCCCAGAAATGGAAGTTTGGTTAAACATTCAAATCAAATTACATTCTATTTAATGTAATTCATTAACAGAATAAAGGAGAAAAACCATATGAATAATTTAATAAATGCAGAAAGTCATTTGACAGAATTTATCCCCCTTGCATGAAAAAAGTTCAGCAACATAAGAAAATAGAACTAGAAGAAAAAAACTCAATTTAATCAATGGTATTTATGTAAAACCTGCAATTTATCATCACAGTTAATGTTAAATATTGAATACTTTCCTCTAAGATAGAGATAAAATAAAGAATATTATTTTATCCTTAATTACCGTATATACTCGAGTATAAGCCAAGTTTTTTCGGCACAAAATTTGTGCCAAGTTCGGGTTTTTCGGCACAAATTTTGTGCCGAAAAAACTCGGCTTATACTCAAGTATATAGGTATATCCTAATTTTACCATTTCTATTTAACATTGTTCTAGGTTCTAGCCAGTCTAGTAGAGCAAGAAATAGATATGAAAGACATGCAGATTGAAAAGCAAGAAATAAACTTTCCTTTTTCATAGGTAACATGGTTGTATGTATAGAAAATCCAAAAAAATCTAAATAAAACTTCCAGAATGAATGAGTGAATTTAACAATATCACAATATATGGGGTAAATTTAGAAAACAAATTATATGCCTATATGCCAGTGCACAAAACAGAAAGTGATATTAAAATAATTTTATATTAGCATAAGAATATACAAAAGGCATATAGGATCCTTAAATGGAAACTATAAACATCATTGAGAGATCAATAAAGGCTAAACAGATGGTGAGATATACCAAGTTCAGGGATTAGAAAGTTTAATAACATTAACATATCAGTTCTCTCCATGTTGATTAATAGAACCATTGAAATCCTATTTTTTTTTTCAGACAGAGTCTCACTTTTGTCACCCCCAGGAGAGTATGGTGGTATCATAGCTCACAGCACAAACCCTTGGACTCAAACAATCCTCTTGCCTCAACCTTCCTAGTAGCTAGAACAAGAGGTGCCCACCACAATGCTCGGCTATTTTTAGAGATGGGGGTTTTGCTCTGGCTCAGGCTGGTCTTGAACTCCTGAGTTCAAGTGATCCACCTGCCTTGGCCCCCCAGAGTGCTAGGATTACAGGAGTGAACCGCTGTGGCTGGCCCCAGAACCACTTCAATTCTAATCAATACTGCAACTGGCTTTTAAAAAATAGAAATTGAAACCTGATTTTAAATGTATATGGAAAGTCATAGTATTTAACTATAAAAATGATATTAAAAAAATAAAATTGGAAGATTTAAGTTACCTGACTTCAGTACTAAAAAGGTATGGTCATCAAAATAGTGTGAAGGATGTAAACACAGACAGTGTAAATGAAACAGAGTAAGCCCAGAAATAAGACCTACATGTGCACAACAGTTACTCTCAACTATGGCACTAAAGGCAATTTAATGATGAGAGAAAAGTATTTTGAAAAACTAGTGTTGAAAGAACTAGGTGAACATTTGAAAAAGCATTTCATTTTACCTCACATTTACCTCACATAAATACAAACATTTATTTGAATCGGATTATACATAAAAAATCAAAGGTAAATAATGAAGACACTCTAGAAGAAAGCAAAAGAGAATACCTTTATTAAATTTTCAGTAGCAAGAAGTTTCTTTGTGCAAAACCCAAAAACAACAATCATAAAAAATCTGATGAATTGATTTCATCAAAATAAAAACTGTAGCTCTTCAAATTCCACTTTTAATTTAATGTTTGGGCTATCAATATAAAAAAAATAAATATTAGTAGGTAGCATTATTCCCTCAGGACTTGTATCTAAAATATGGAAATAACCAGCAAGGATCAATAATAAAAACAGAAGCAATCTAAAAATGAGTAAAAGCCTTGAAAATATGCTTGACAAAAATAGATATAATTACTTATAAGAAAAAGGCAAATCAAAACCACGGTGAGATACTGTCACATCCACAAGAATAACTAAAACTAATAGAGTAACAACACCGGATACCAGCATGAATGCAAAGTACCTGAAACTCTCCTCTATTTCTAATGGAAGTAAATTATAAAATCACTTTTGAAAACTCTTTGACGTTTCCTTTACCTACATGCTGACAATTAAATTCTATGCTTGGTATTCCTCAAGAAATAATACACGTGCACAGAAAATGACCCCACAGTAGAAACAACTTAAATCTATGCATACCAAGAAGAAAAGGAATAAAACTCAAAAACATTGTATGAAGCAAGGGAAGGAAAACACCAATCAGTACATATTATATTTTTCAATGTATATGAATTTTGAGAAGAGGAAAAATAAACTTTTGTTGATAGAAATCAGAACTACGGTCACCACGGGGACAGTGGGTCAATTTGACCAAAAAAAGAGAAACATTTGAGAACTTTCTAAGGTGACAAAAAACATTCTACATCTTGACTGAGGTGGTTGTTGTAGTGTTATACGGTTTACATTTTCCAAAATTCTTCGAATTTTACCTTTGAAATACATTTGCTTGTATGAAAATTTTGTCTGAAAGTAACTAAGTGCACGAATTTTCCAACGACAAGTGAAAATATGTGTGAAGGAGCCTGAAATGATGAAATTATTAGCTATCTCAGAAATATAGGAGGCTCTGAATCCTCATCAGGGATATGCAGAGTATCATGAGAAAGTGACCCCAAAGTCCTGCACAGTGACGGATATGGCATTTAGACGGTCAACCACTGATATTCCCTGGATTTCTACAGGCCACATATAATGTTTGATAGGAGTGATGCTAACATTTGGAGATAATTAAACCTTTTACTACATCTGTACTATAGTGCCTGCCAGGAAAACATGTGGTAAACAGTTCCGTGTACAATGTACTATCAGGTGTAGCACATGGGAGCAAAGTAGGAGTTTTATTAGAAACATGATCTGAAAGGTAGTTTTTTTTTTAAAAAAAATATGTCTATATAAGTCATCAAGAAATTTTATTAAAATGCAGATTTTGTTTTAGGAATATTGGCAAAATCTGAGAATCTGCATCTGCACAAACTCCCAGGCGATGCTGATCAGAAGAGCAAACGTAGTGTGGCAAGGGTCAGTGTTAAAAAGTAGCAGAATGCAGCACAAAACTGCCATAGTCAAAAACTTCCTGAAAAACAAACAAAAAGCAACCCTTTAAATGGCATTTCTTACTATGGAGTAAGATAATAGGTCCATACACTAAACGCCCTCTTTATATATCATCTAATTTAATATTCTCACACCCCTGTGAATTAAGTGCTAATATTTTTTGATTAGAAAACAGCTGTAGAGTTGTAGAACTTCTTGTTATAAAAGGCAGCATTCAAGCAGAGGTTTTTCCATATCTAAGCTATAGTTTTTCCTAAGTAGTTACATCATGCTATCATTTCATAGAGAAACCAAGATGTGATGGAGGAGACAGGGTGAGAATATACTCAAAACTTATGTTGTAGCTATTTTTAGTCATCTAAATACAAGAAAGCCTAGTAATTCTTGAGTTTGTTAAATTAGAAACACCATTTTACAACTCTTAATTTGATATATGCATTGTTCATCTCTTCTTGATTTGGTGTAATGAATATATCTATTCTGAATGTTGTATCACTGTTGGACAGTTGCAGATGGCATAAGGATTTCAAATGTGAAGTAGTGAAAATGAAACAGCACTCTGTGGTCAGGGAATACAAAGTATGGCATATGCTGAAACAGTCAATCTGAAAAAAAAGAGTGTGGACAGAGGCAGGGGAGCAAGGCCTGAGCCAGATCATTACCTACATGACCAAGCCCAGTGGAGTTTGGTTTTTTAACATAGGTGGGTGCCACTGAGCAAAGATGGAAACTCAGATTTGATTTACCTGGAAGAAGAGACCATCAAAAAAGAGGAAGGAGGATTAAAAGGGAAACGTAATGTAGACAAGTATAATAGTCCGGTGATTTCTTGATGGCAAAAGTCACAAGAGAAGGGTTTAAATTCAGGTGGGCCCCATGAAGAGTGAGTCAAGAAATATCAGGAGGTGATCTTATTGGGACTTTGTGAACAAACAGGTTAAGAGAAGTGATAGAATTAAAGTAGCTCCAAATTTTCATGATTGGACATATAGTGGTTCCACTAAAAAAATTGAATTATTTAGACATTTGATATAGAAATTCTAGTAAAATGTAGTCCTTTTTTTTTTTTTTTTTTTGTAACATCTAAAGACAGAACATCACACAGGAAGAATAAATGGTCTTACCTTGTAGCCCAATTCCAATTCGCAGACAATTGCTCCATGAAGGTATGAACTAACACTGGGATTTTGCTACATCTAGATTCAGCAAAATATAGGTTCTTGCAGGTTTGTTAATTTGTTTTCTATACAGTTTCTAGTGGCCTTTAAAAAAAAATAAATAACTTTCTAGGCAATGCAAAATGAGATATCCAGGTAGATTTAAGATTAAAGTAAATGCAAAATCAATCATCCACATAGACAAAAGGAAACAAAAGAGAAGAAATCACTGCTAGGAGTCAGAGCAAAAAAAAATAAGCTACACTGATATAATCTTCAAGAACTTACCTTTCTTTTCTGAACTAATTGCACTTATTTAGGAATTATTTTTCTCTTTGAAGTGATCTCTCATCAGACTTTTGATAAACCTGAACACTATGAAAATTGCTGCTTATCATTTGCCCATAACTACAAAAGCTTTATGAATAATAATTGAATGGGAAACGTGAAGAAAATCCATGAGAAAGATGTTTAA
This sequence comes from Loris lydekkerianus, assembly GCA_963574355.1. NCBI lineage: Eukaryota > Metazoa > Chordata > Mammalia > Primates > Lorisidae > Loris > Loris lydekkerianus. The sequence goes on from CAUYPK010082451.1 coordinate 7,435, forward strand.
ATTCCCAGGAAGGCATTGTGATGCCAGTTTTATTTTTGTTTGTTTGTTTTGTTTTGTTTGCAGTTTTTGGTGGGGGCTGGGTTTGAACCCACCACCTCCAGTACATGGGGCCAGCACCCTACTCCTTTGAGCCACAGGCACCGCCCGTGATGCTGGCTTTTTTAGGTAGCATGTATTTGTGCATTCTTAGTAGAATTATTTATTAATTCTCAAGTTATTTTCCCAAAGGAGGACTTCTCTACATCAGAACTATCAAAGGACTTCTATACAGTGAGGTTCATATTTCTCCAACCCTCTTTATCCTCAAATGTCTCCTACCAAATCTTGCAAAGAAACTGGGTATGTCTAGGATATATTCTTGTCAAGTGTAAAGTGGAAGTCCTGAGAAGTGCAATAAAGTGCTGTTAAAATGCTGCCCTTCCACTGAGCAGTAACACGATCATCTAATAATGTAGGTAACAGCCTAAAGATTGTGTGTCTTACTCGTGTTCAAGCACTAGACTGTAATGAGTGCTTCTCTCCTTTATGAGAGAGCTAGGGAGTTGCTTCCATCACATTTGGCTTATTTTTTTCTCTTTGCCTCCCCCAGATCCTCCAAAACCCCACCCCCAAACCCTGTAATAATGGGCAGCTAAAATCTAAAAGATTAAATGAAATAACTTTTTAAAAAATGAAAGAACATAAATTACTCAGCTATAGCCACAAAGTAAAAATCTCCTGTAGAAGACACTTCAGTTCAATAAATACATGTTAAGATGACATTTGGCAGTTTTTCCATAGCTTATAGAACACCCAGAGCAGCACTTGAAATATTTTCCTTCTCCTTGAACTGCTGTAGAATTTAATTCATAACATCTTGACGTTTCAAATTAAAATCACCTTTAATGAAAGAATTTGAGCCTGTCATAGAAACAAAGAATGCTATATTTTCTAAACATAAGTGATTACAGTATTTATCAAAGCTGTACACATATCCGTATTTAAATGGAAAGGACTAAAGTTTTTAAAAGCAGAATTCTGTAGGCTAGAAGGCAATTAGTTTCAGGTGTTTCCTGTTAATAAACTAGGAAAAACTCGGGCCAGACTTGTGAAATGATTTTACTTCATTAAAAAAATCAAGTGTTTGTTTACCCTCTTTTCCCAAAGGTGAACTGGAAAATTGTTCTTAACTAAAGAAGAAAACATAATTGCCTTTATCCTTAAAGCTTTGAGGAACCACTTTGTGTTCCCAAATCACCAGACAGGATATTGAAATAATGTGAACAATTCAAAAACTGAGAGACCAGAGTTTTCAATCAACTATTAATTATTGACCACTTATTTTGTGAAGATTAACCTATGAGCCAAAGTTTAACACTATTCATTAAACATGTCTCCTGCCTCAGGAGACTTCAAGTCTACAATTCACGAAACAACATGACTCAGTGGTATTTTGTAGGCTATATCCTCTACATCTGATTAAGTGGTTAATTAATGCAGAGGAAAAAATTGTGGAAGATTACTGTTACAGAGTGAGACTGGAATTGAACTTGGAAGATGGGTGGGGGATTCGGAGGTGAAGAGAATGAAGAAAGACATTGAGTAAGTCAACCACCAAGGCAACGAGAGAGCGTTCCGAATGAGTGTGGGGCGGTTGCTAATTAACAAAAAGTCCTTCTTGATGGAAGTGAAAGGTGCACAAAAAAGAAGAGAGGGAAGCAGATAGGCTAGGTAGAATAGGACAGTTGCGGAAGCCTTAAACTCAGGCTGTGGAGCCTAAGCTTACTGAGGCAGGAAATGCAACACAGGTTGCAGAGCAGAAAAGAGAACTTTCCAAAGTGGTAGCTCAATATCAGGTTCAGGATTATTTTGCAAGAGAGAGTTCCTTTAAATAATTTTACTAAGGCTGGAATTTTACTATAGCTGGAATTCTGAATTAAGAATCACTTCTGAACTTCAGTAACAGGTAAGCAGAAGAAATGACAGAGAGATAGGAGGTGGAAAAAAATCATGAGTTCACCTTTGGACGTGCTGAGTTCTCAGGGATGGCAGGAAGTCTATGTTAAAATATCAGACAGTAAATAGGTGACCAAAGCCAAAAAATTATCTGGAAATGCAGATTTGAAAATCAACACAGTTAAAAAAGGAAGAGATAGAAAACAGGACTTAGGGCCCCAAACTGGAACTTGGAAGTGTTAATGGTTAAAGAAAAGGAGTCAGGGCAGGAAAAAGAATTAATCATGGAAGCAGAAAGCCACCTAGGACGTCATTTCACAGAAGCCAATGAGGGAAGGCTTTCCAGGAAGGGAGGAGTCACCAATTTTAAATGCTACAGAATCATCAAAGTGAGGGAGAACAAAGAAAAGGCCTTTGGGATTTGCGATTACACAGACACGCACACACACACACACTCACACGTCATTGGTGAGCTAGAAAGAATGCACATGGTAAAGTTTTGTAAACTACGCACTAAAAAGTGCAAATTTGATTTACACTAACATTTAAAATGATGTTTCTGTTTCTCCCTGAAAGAGAAAAAGCTGGTTTATTTGGCATTTGTATTATGCAATGCCTCAACCCATCTGCAGCACTGTGCAAATGCATTTATAACCAGAGTCTTAAGATATTTAAAGTGATTTTATATCATCAAAAATAATTCAGTGGAATCTAGCATGACACATAACATCATATTTACAAAATTATGAATGCAAATTATATAAAGGAGTGCCAAATGCAATCACAAATTCCGTATCATAAATCTTCAAGCTCATTCACACTAGTTATTCACAGTCAAATATAAATATCAAAGCCATAAGCAGCCTAAATCAAGTATGCTGGTTTTGTTTTAGTGTATTTCACTCTATTATTATTTGTTTTGTCAAATAAGCACTCCATATCAAAGAGGCTATTTGATCCACCAGAACACAGTACACTAAAGAGTTAACTATGGTTGGAAAAAAGTGGACTGTTAACTTAATTACAGAATAGCTTTCTCAGGCCTGTAATTTTTCCCCCTCCTTTTCTTAAAGGACTAAATTGCTATATCTCCAACACCACAAAAACCATTAAAGTTAGAAATGAAATTAATAATATTCCTGAATGTGGTTTGCTCTTGACTGTAATAATGTTTTATTCTCCTTTAAACAGGAAAATATAGTCCTGTGACAGAGCATTATTTTGCAGGCAAACACGGTTTCTCAGAGCAGCTTTGCTGTATCACCTCAGTTGAGTTCCTTAACCACTGTGTCATTAATTTTCCTCTCCTTCAAATAAAAGTAATTATTTTAGCCCCATTTACATCTTAAGATATTTGAGAGGAAAAATAAGAATTTGGTATAAAAATCTTTAACATGTTGAAAGGTATTAGCACTACCAGATTTAATCTATCTAGGTTAAAATAATAATTGCTTAAAAATATTAACATGTAATTGCTGGCTTTTGTGAAAACTGGCAGTTAAGCTGCCATTTCTTGCACGACAGAAGTCTTAACCAATTAATGTTAAAAAGATAATATAGGTTCGATTTCCTTTTGGCAGAAAATACATGGTCATAACATTCTAATTTTCTCTTGTTCGGTTGAAAATATTTCTTTCCCCCTACTGCGTCTTTCCTTTATTCCTCTCTTTTAGGCTTGATCACCTGTATGGCAAGCCTCCCTTCTGAATTCTTCTTTCCATAACTGCATTAGAACATTTATATTAGCTGTCACAGCGGAGTAAACCCCAAAGCCGTAAGCAGGCTGGCTAGCTTAAGGGGGCTGTGGCAGCACTCTCAGATTAGAGGGTTTCTATTGTTAGTGGGAGGTACTGCTCATAATCATACTTTAAGACTCCCTGAGACCAAAGAGTTGGTTTTGTGTTTGTATGCACTCTGAGCAGCCTTCTTATTGTATGAAACGTTACTCATCTATGTATATAGCCCATGAACATTTGACCTCTGCCACAAGGCAAAGCTGTATACTCCCTAGGAGCAGGCAAGAGGCTACACAAAGGCTACAGGGAGTTCTAGGGTCAATAGGTGCGCTCAACTGACTTAATTAGGTACTAATTAACCATTATGAATAAAAGTCTCATTCTGATCAACATTTACTAACCAATTGGTTGAGTCAGTCTGGTTTTTGCTGAGAAGTACTGCTATACAACCTCCCCACTACACTACCACCTTTTTAAAACACCCTGGGATGTTTCAGACAACGGCTCCTTAGTTATATTTATTCTTCCTGGCTAGTTTCCCTCAAGACTCCTTCAAAATGTTCATGCTGTTATTACCATATATACTCATTCCATGCAGGTAAATGTTTTTGGATATGATACATTTTGCTTTAGTTATACCCTCAATCCGCTTAAAGTTTTCTTCAAATGTTTGTTCTTTTTTTTTTTTTAGACAGTCTCACTATGTCACCCTCAATAGAGTGCTGTGGTGTCACAGCTCACAGTAACCTCCAACTCTTGGACTTAAGCAATTCTCTTGCCTCAGCCTCCCAAGTAGCTGGGACTACAGGCACCTACCACAACACCTAGCTATTTTTTGTTGCTGTTGTTTAGCTGGCCTGGGTTGGGTTTGAAACCCACCACCTTTGGTGTATGTGGCTGGTGCCATAACCACTGTGCTATGGGTGCTGAGCCTCTTCAAATGTTTGATTGACCTCTAATAACTTTTCATTCTTTTTTTCAGTCTATGTTTCGCTCTTTCCCATTGTTAAAGACAGCAATTGCTAAAAAGCCCGGTGTCTAAAAAGATACCCTTAGAAGAACCCATTGCTGTTTTGTTCAATTTTCAAAGTCTGGCAGCATCCAAGATATTTTATTGTTGCCATGTATTTTTAAATCTTATTATCAATTTATTGCAAGAAAAAGCCACTTTAAAATTTCAAAACTTATCTGCTTAATAATCATTGACTCTCCTGTTAGCTTACTGATTATATCCTACATCAGGTTTTGATTAGTAATGTATCTAAATAAATTTGGAAACAAGCTTTCTATTCCTTTATAAAGACTAAACACAAAAATTGCTCTTTAGGGATCATATTAATTTAAATATTTGTATTCATTTTCAATTGTTGTATAACAAACTACCACAAAACAACACCCATTTATTATCTCAGAATTGTGTAAGCTGAAAGTCTGGCCACAGTTCAGCTGAGTTCTCTGCTCAGGTGTTCGAGGCGGAAATCAATGGATGGGCTGCATTCTTGCTTAGAATCTCAACTAGGGAAGGTCCATTTCTAAATTCCTTCAGGTTGGTGACAGGATCCAGCTACTTCTGGATCTGAAAAGCTCAGATCCAGTTTCTTACTGTTTTTGTTGGCTGTTGACCAGCAGTCGCTCTCATCTCCTATAGCCCACGATACACAGCTCTCTTCACAGCACTGAAAATTGCTTCTTTAAAGCCAAGGAGAGCATCTACAGCTGCTACTTCAAGCCTTTCAAACAGAGCTTACCTGATTACGTGAGAACCACCCAGGATAATCTTTCTTTTAATAGAAAAATAAATGCCACCTGTACACCATGCTAAATTGGAACTATTTAATCAATACTTACACACACGGAAGTATAACTCAACAGGAATCAAGTAGGTGGGAGGGGGAGGAGGAGTTGGATTAATTCACAACCAATGGGTACAATGCACACGTTCTGACTAAAGAGCGCACTTACAACTTTGGCTAAAACACACAAAAGCAAATTAGGTAAACAAAATGCATGTATACCCCTGTAATATTCTGAAATAAAAAAGTAAATAAATGAACTATTATTTGCTTACAAAAATAGTTGCATTTGTAAATCCTTTAACCTTAACATAATCTGATCACAGGAATGATACAAGACATGTGTGCTTTGCCAACATTCAGGTGCAGGAGATTACCCAAGGGCATGGATGATTTGGGCTGGGAATCACAGGGCCATGTGAGAGTTCTGCCAAACAAAATCCTATCAAAAAAAATGTAATAATGAAGATAATACTTCATTATTGTTGATGATACTTTTCTTTCTGTTTGATTCTACTTGACAATTACATCAATGCTTCAGGAAATGTAACCTGAAACTTTTGCTGCAAGAAGTTAATTATCATGACTGTAAAGCAGGGGTATCTAACCTAGGGCCTGTGGGCTGCGGGCTGATTTTGTGAGGATTTTTTTTTTTTTTTTTTCTATTGGGTTTTGTCAGTATTTCTCTCTTTACTGTGTGGCCCAAGACAATTCTTCTTCCAATGTGGCAGAGAGAAGCAAAAATGTTGAACACCTTTACAAAATACTCTAAACATTACCTTGGGATGAAACAAGATGTACACAGTGAGTTGAAGCATGTCAGCAGCGCATTGCTTGATCCCTTAAAGGTTAGAGTGTTACCTCTCAACCTACACTGAAATTTAGAATAAGCATCCTTAAGAATGGCACCAGGACATTAGTGATATGGTTGATGCTCACTCTGTAAGAGGGTTTCGTCTTTGTGAAAGAAATTCCCCTTGGGGTTCAATAGAAGGACTATCTATGTTCAGGAAAATTAGTTGTTATTTTACGAATGTTGACTCATAACTGATCAAGAGTCCACTTTTTTCTCTGTGAAACAACGTTGAAGCATAAAAGTAAACTTAGACCATGTATCTCTGCTTGCAAAGTTATATATGCATCTTATATGTCATATATAAGACATTTGGGGGGGGCACACCTTTTGTATGTGGAACATAACCATGAAAGAGACTCGACCCAACAAAATCAAATATTTTGACCTCACATTAACCTGAAATAAATGTACTTTTCAATAAAAGAAGACACTTAGGTACAATCTTTATTTAAATTTTAGTTTAATTTTCTTAGGTTTTCTTTCTTAACTTGATCTTCACTTATTTTTTTTTTAATCTTGTAGTTCTACAAGTATATTTATTACAGATTGCCTTAAATTTTTTCTGAGATAAATCAATATTTATTGAGCATTGTAAATTCAGCAGTTTTAAGCACCGTAGCAGGGATCTAAAACACACTGTTTAATATAGTCTTCTCAAGAATAAATAATGGGTTTGAAAAATAATTCAGAATACAAATAAGAAAGAATTAGAAAAATGTTAAATATAATACAAACATACGTGCATATAGTAACTGTTACAAAGTACAGCAGTATAGAACTTTACAATATCAATGTTCTTCCTTTTATATAAACCAAATACCATGTAGGAAAGAAACCATATTACAAATGAAATCAACTCAATGTGTACAAATGCAGTACAAGTAAAATCATATTAATTCCAATAAGCACAAATTTTTATAGTACAAATGAAAACATAAATTCCAACAAGAACAAATTCCTCATCTTTTATCCATTTGCTTACGTAATGTTTCAATTTCATTGACAACATCCCCTTCAATTATTTTGGGGAGTTCCCCAAATTTGCCTCAACCTCAATCCATTCTTTCAGCCACAGTCATCATGTCATATGCGTCTTTAAGATTTTCTGCTTTCTGATGTGGCTCGTATTCTTCAACTCCTGCTATTCACCAGTCTTTTAAAAGAATGACAGTATTCGTCCCAGTGAATGTGTTTCTCGTCATACTTGTGGTATCTGAACAAACATATAACAGTCGTCCTCTCAATATGCCCTTTTTTATGTGATCAAATTGGTTCTGAGTCTGTAAGGAAGAAAAGAAAGTGGGTCTTTCTCCAGCCTTAGTCCCTGTGCTCTCACCTTGATAATAAGTCAGCACTGCCTTTACTTAGAGTCTACAATGAGGTTCTTAAACACTCAACTCTGCCTTCTGGCCCATCTCTCTAATCATCATGGCTAAAGCCCTTTGGATGAGACCATATGGGGGATTATACTTATTTATGCTCCTCCATCCTTACCTCCTTTATCTCTTGTCTTTCTCTAAGCCTCTGACCCAGGAAAAGTACTCATCCTTCTTTCTCCAAATAAAGAAAATCCAGTATCATCATCACCTTTATTAATGAGGGTGCACTAAATACTAGGCACAGAGCTTGGTGATTTATGAGGATAATGAATATACAGAGAGTTTAAAAATCTTGTCCAACTTCCTCTGACTAGTAAATGGAGCAGCTGAAACTCCATCCTAGGTAGTCAAACTCCACAGCCCACATTCTTTATCTGGCATACTACATCAATTCCTAATTAAAGTCAGTGGAAATGGCACGCTCAACCCCAAGTTCAACCCCACTTCAATGGGTCAATATGTCTGGCTACATTCACAATCTCTGGACATTGACGACTCTATGAAATCCCCTTTCTTCTTTCTTACAGAAAGAGAAAATAAAATTCAGAAAAACAAAATGACTTTCCTAAGGCTTAACAATTAAGGTGGTAAGGGTGGGGATTTGTTGCTCCATTAGGTCAGCACTTTGAAGTCCAGTATTGATCTTTACATCTCCAGCACCTAGGAAAGTGGTCAGAATATCCTCAACAAATGTCAGTTCAACAGACAAATGAATAGTGAATACAATTAAGAGCATATGATTTTAACTCAAAGCGTTTTCTATACACCACAGTTGACCCCAGGATGGCAACAATCCTGAACAGAAGACGGGTCCTTAGTTAAAGTGGTATTTATCTAAAAAATATTTTTGATTCAAATTTTGAAATCAATAAAGACTATATTTTAAAAAGTGAAAAAGAAAGAAATTTTGTATGAGTGCAATGACATATATCAAAATAATTAAGAAACGTGTATCTGTAAGCAAGTGTTGTTAAACATGTTTGATCAGCTAAGGTCTAGTGTGAGTTGACTTACTAAAAAGTAAATGTTTAGGTGATGAAGAACCAGTTGATAAAAGGCCAGTTTTTTCTAGTTCTGTTTTTAAACACTAAAAAGTGTTGGGAAATTCTGAAAACAATATTATTTTTATTGGGCACTTTTTAAAAAATGCGTGCAGGAAATACAGAACCAAACAAAGAACAATGGGGTGTTAAAACCTCTAGTAAACTTCAAATATTTCATTAGAGAGTCACTGCATGATTCTGAGCAGGGAAGGCACATGATTTAAAAAATTAAAAATTAAAAGCCAACCCTCTACTTTATGTGCATAAAGAACAGCTTAGATTTTATTTAGGGAGGTTAGCAATTTACCACTATTGATTTCACCTTATAAAACTAATTATTCAAAAGCTTATGAGAAATCCTTAGTTTAGAATTGCTCATCCTCTGTAGTTTCAAATCTATCAGCTGATTAATCTTTTCAACAGTACCAGTTTTTTCAGCATGCTTTGCCGCCTAAAATACATACTAGGAAGCTATAAACCACTTCTTACTTCCAGCATATTCTCAAAAGAAGTATTTTAAAGGCACAGCATATGATCAGTTGGTGTTCTATGTTGCAAGCAGAAGAAAACAACACTGGACAATTAAGCTGATATGATTTTTAATAAATAGTTTTCATGGGCTCTACCAGGATGACCAAACAGAGAGGCCATACAGCCAGGAAAAAAAAAAAAAAAAACCCAAACCCCAAAACTTTCATAATAATGGTGCATAACTGATCAGAAGGAAAACTCCTCTATTTTTGTTGCCAACATGACGAGGAGTCAGCTTTAACCAAAATAGTGACATCGGACACTTGGCCCTGAATAAAGCTGCTTGATTACTGTTGCCAGTGAAGACCGGACAGCATTGCCACCATCATATTAACTCTCATTTTCAGAATAAATTCTGTAACATTCTTGGTTTGGGGTGTCATTAACTTCAGATTCAAATCTGTGGTATCTTTGGCTGAGGCTAAAAGATGCCTTCTTCGGGAGTCTCTCTGAACTTCTTTACCAGAGCTTGCTTCTGACTCCATACAGCATCCCACAGACATTTCATGAAGCACGGGTGGCCCTGGATCTCAGAGCCACATGAGAGGGCTTCTTTCCTTTGGGCTCCACTCAAGGTAACTAGCCTTTTGGGTCACACAGTGAACAGATTTGTTTGTTGCCTCTAAATCCTGGCGCTCCCTACCTATTATATCCCTATCTAGCGGCAGAGAATGCAAAGTATTGCTCTGTCATTTTGTAGAGAGTATCCTGATCATGGTACAAACATCTGGGGTCTTCTCCTGCTTAACCAACCTGGCAGGATTTTCTATTTCTGTGCATTTTACTATCTTCTACTAAAGTACCAACAAGCTCTCACTTTCCTAGTACTAGTAGTGTAATTATGTGAAGACAGTGAGCAAGTGTGATATTTTGAGGGATAGTGAGAAGATTAAGAGTCCTGTACACTAAATTGTGGTACATATGATCAGAGAGCTTATCTCTTTTGCAAGACGTTGAAGATATTCTCTTCATGCCATATAAAAATTATATGTATAACTCTACGATATGTGTGTGTGCACATTTAGATAGATCGATGTAAGATAGATTGATAGACAGCCAGATTATACTAGTTGCTAGAATTATATTGATGTGACCCAGGAAAGAAATCATATCTGCAACTGCAGCTGCAACTGAAATTACTTATTACTTAAACTAAAGATAATCTGTTGTTTTCTGTATCAGCCAAGCAGATGAGTTTATTGGGGACACACACAACAGGAATCACTTCTTGTTCTTTTATAATGTGAAAAAAAGAAAAATATCACAATTTATTTCTATTTCACTATTTTTTACTTTTTTATTTCAAAATATTAACCGTGTCCACTTTGTAGTTTTTTTTTTGTGACATGAATCACTCTTGTAATGCTTGAATCATGGCCGTAAGTGTGTTCATTAGTGAAACAGTGTTCATTATACCATTGAGTGGTTTATGCCCAGCCCCTCTTTTTCCCTTCCCCTTACTTGATTTCTATTAATTTTCACTTTGCTCTATGCACATATGTGCTCATTGGTTAGGTCCAATTTAACAGAGAGTATACATGATGTTTGTTTTCTATTCTGTAAATACTTCACTTAGTTCCATTCAGATTGTTGCAGAAGGCATTAATTCATCTTTTATATTACTGAATAGTACTCCATGGTATACATATAACAAATTCTGTTAATCCACTCATGAATTGATGGGCAGTGGATTGATTCCACATCTTTGCAATTGTGAATTGTGCTTCAATAAACATTCACATGCAGGTGTATTTCTGATGAAAATGGCTTATTTTCCTGTGGATAAATAGTGAGATTTATTAAATGGGTTAAATGGTAGGTCTACTCTTAGTTCTTTATAGAAGTTGTACTAATTTTCAGTCCTACCAACACTGTATAAGCCTTCCTTTCTCTTTGCATCACACCAGCATCTATTGTTTTTGGACTTTTTAATAAAAGTCATTCTAACAGGGGTAAGGTGATATCTCATTGTGGTTTTAATTTGCATTTCTCTGATGGTTAGTGATACTGAATATTTTTCATGTGTTTATTGGCCATTTGTCTATCTTCTTTTGGAAAGCTTCTGTTTATGTCTAGTGCCCATTTTTTCATGTGTGTGTTTGTGGGGGGAGAGTTGTTTTGTTTTGTTTTGTTTTCTCTTGATTTGCTTGAATTCTTCATAGATTCTGGTTATTAGCATTTTATGAGATGTGTACTTTGTGAAGATTTTCTCCCATTCTTTAGGTTGTCTATTTGCTCTGTTGATTATTTCCTTAGCTGTGAAAAAACTTAAACTTTTAGGTCTTTGATAGTAGAATGAATCTCTAGTATTCTTTCTGGGGCAAGGTACTGCTTTTATGGTACTATTAGGTATAGGATGAGGAGGTTCCTGGGTTTCTCCTTAGCATTTTCTATCATGATAATACTTATTCTATGAGTAAAAGTAGAAATTCTGCTAGTCAATTCCAATTATATGGAAACTCGGTACTAAAAGATAGATTAGGCTTGGGGTTTTGCTGAGTCTAACATATAATGAACACAGGTGAAATTTCCATTTATCTCCTGACTCCCAAATCCCCTCATAGCAGATACTGTGATATTTTGCTTTTCCAGGAACTAATTTGGGCCCAGTGTCCAAGGATCTCTGAAAGTTGTAGATCACTGTCTTTCCCAAAGACGTGGTTATTATGGTAGACATAGATCTCTTTGTTAAAGCATCAAGAGGGAATGTTAGAATATACACTTGTCATATTATTAGAGTCCAAACTCAAGATCACCTATCTTTCTTTCTTTTGGGTCAAGGACAACTATACTTAACTTGATCCAAATCTACAAATTTGGAAAACATCATAAATTTTGGTTGCTTATGTAAGATCTCCACTCACTGAGTCTAGTGTTTATTCATTTCTGTGTTTATACTGGGTACCCCATGATCAATATACTACCCAATAAATATTCTTATAGATTATACAAATATGATCCCTTTTCTGGTCTTTCGACTTATTACAGTTACTATGACCCAACTAGTCTAGCAGTTAAATGTTATTTCTTTATTTCTTGCACTCTGGAATCTAATCTAGTATTACAATGAAATCAGACAACTCTTTTCAATTGTAGTATTACATCCAAGCATTTCCAGGGTACAGCCCTGGGACACCTTTTGAAGATGTTGGGACTCCACTTTCTGGAGCATTTCTCAAAGGATAAGAAGAGCGAACACATACTGAGCCCTGAAAGCATAACAGAGAGCTGAGCAATCCAGTGTGTTCAATCCTCTTCAGCATGTATTAAGCCATGAGACTTTTGATTGATTCCTCTACAGTATACCAAAAAAAAAAAAAAAAAAAAGAAGAAGAAGAAGAGGAGAGAGGAGAAGAAGAAGAAGAAAAGAAAATTTAATTCAGGGTCACATGAACTAAACTTAAAGAGAAGTTAGAGCCTCCCCAAGCTGTTCAAGGTAGCTCAATAAAACAAGGCTCAGCTTGTTAACAAGTAAAGAGAGAAGGGAAAAGAGAGACAGATTTTTAAATATACAAATTTTATAGAGAAAAGTAAATTATTAAAGTAGTTACTCTGAAACAAATTTGTTTCCAAATTGAATTATTTCCAAAATAATAGTGTGATGAGAAATATAGTTAGACAGGGCACTTGGAGTAAATGACCTGAAGTGAGAAAAATAAATAAAAAGTAGGTTTTTCTAGTTCTGAAGTTCTAACGTCTTTTTCTTTTTCTTTTCTTTTTTTTTCCTTTTGGCAAATTAGTGTTATCTATTAAGAGTTATGTAGCTTTCACACTTTCTTCTTGTAGTTTATTCTCTCCAAAAGAAAATGTTACTTGTGTATATGCAAGTGTCTATGTGTATATGTGTGTCTGTGTACAAAGATAAATTAACTCATTTATGAGAATTTAATAACATTTCAATTCAAATTTTGTCTTTTGGAAAGATATATGGAGAACACTTAGAGATCTAAATATAGACCTGTCATTTAATCCTGTAATTCCTCTACTGGGCATATACCCAGAAGACCAAAAATCAAATCGTAATAAAGATATTTGTACCAGAATGTTTATTGCAGCCCTATTCACAATTGCTAAATCATGGAAAAAGCCCAAATCCCCATCTATCCACGAATGGATTAATAAATTATGGTATATGTACACCATGGAATACTACACAGCCTTAAAAAAAGATGGAGACTTTATCTCTTTCATGTTTACATGGATGGAGCTGGAACATATTCTTCTCATTAAAGTCTCTCAAGAATGGAAGAAAAAGTACCCAATGTACTCATCCCTACTATGAAACTAATTTAGGACCTTCACATGAAGGCTATTACCCAGTTACAATCTAAGAATGGGGGAACGGGGAAAGGGTGGGGAGGGAGGGGGGAGGTGGGTAGAGGAAAGGGGATGGATGGGATTACACCTGTGGTGCATCTTACAAGGGTATATGTAAAACTTGGCAAATGTGGAATGTAAATGTCTTAGCAAAATAACCGGGAAAATGCCAGGAAGGCTATGTTAACCAGTGTGATGAAAATGT
>CAUYPK010082453.1:0-17170 GCA_963574355.1 Loris lydekkerianus
CAGCCTCCTGTTGTCCCATTTTGTTGGGTGGCTGAGAAAAGATAATTGCTTTAACCCAATAGTTTGAATCTATGACACCACGGCAATTTACCAAGGGTGACAAGTTATATTATTTATCAAAAAAAAAAAAAAAAAAAAAAAAAAGCCAACTTTCTGTAAAGACTCCCACACTACCTTTTCCCCAGACACACCAATACCAACTCAAAGGGTAGGACTTTCTACCAGAGTGTCCTCCTCATCAGCTGTGTGGGAGAGACTGTACGATATAAAAGAATCCAATTTCTAATTTTTTGCCCATATGGCATTTGCATAAGAACTATAATTCTCAGTTGCCCATGCACACCACATTCAGACCCACAGGACATGTAAGGAGATGATGTGTGCAATGTCTAGATCAGGACTTTGAAGGGAGGGGACCCACCTTTCATTTTCCTCTGCCCTTTCTGCTGTCTGGAATGTAGATGTCTCAGTAAGAGCTAGAATGGTCATCTCAGACCCACAAGATAAAAGGCTGCTGTAAATGACAGGGGGGTAGTCACGGGTGCTGTTAGCCACATTTAGTTCTTATTTCTCTCTGAGAATACCTGTAGGAGGATTTATGGCTACTGAGTTGTGTGGCTTCCAGGCTGAGCATTTCATTGCTGATAGAAGGCCTTTGCTGTGTCCATCAGAAATGTTCCAGATAGTGGTTGTTCCATCAGCTCAAGTCTCACATAAGAACAATATCTCTGGTGACCCTCAGCAGACACATAGCACAGGGATGAAATAAAACTTGGTTGTTTTCAGCCATTTAGATCTGGGGGATTGTTTATTACTGCAGCATAACCTATCCTTTCCTGACTAATGCACTAGAAAACTAGAATGACCTTGGATCCCTAAAATCATAGCACTACGATCACTCTTCTGTTGCTCCTGTTGATATGAGAGAAATAACCTTTATAATTTTCTAAGGCACTATTATTTTAGTGGTTCTATAGCAACCAAACTATCCTTTACTAATATAATTATCTATAAGAAATAAAAGTAGGAAGGCATTCAGGCTCCTGATGTTTAAAAAGGCACCAGAAATCTGACCTTTAAGTTTGGGGCATATTTGAATGTCCAACTTTGGGCAAATGGAGTTTAAACCCACAGCAGAAACTCTGAAAGCCAGTGTCAAACCACACTTGTTATCCCAACCAGGAACTTGGAGTCCTTATCCACCAATTCCTGAGAGATACTGGTTGAGTGTACCTCCTGGGGACATTAAGATTTCAGCACTTCCACTTTGACATATTGGTAGTGAAGAAAATAAGTTTAGAAGATGGAGAAAGCTCTCGGGTGAAACAATATAGGTACTGGCAGTGTTGAAAGTTGACCTGTGTACCTGGCAGAGAGAAAAGCAAGAAAATACAGACAAAACACAGCAGGTGCCATATACTTCTTCCTTACGTAGTGCAACAGGGAAGACATCTTCAATCCCATAATAACAGCCATGTCTGAGGAAACAGACATGCCTCAGCCCCTGCTCCCCTCTCTAGGCTTTTGTTCATTCTTTATGCATTTGGCACTGAACAGACTAAGCATCTGTAAGTTCCCCAATGTCCATGCCTGTCACACTCCAGCCTTTTACATATCCTGCACCTATGGTTCAGAATCCTCTTCTCTGTTTCCAAAGGCTGACACTCATCGTACAGGTCACCAGCTTAGACATAATTTCCTCCAGAAAGACTTCAGAAGCCCCTCAAGTCCAAGTGGGACACCCATGCTCTGAGCTCCCTTTGCCCCGGTCCCCCAGTGTCCACCTCAGCCTGCTTGGTCATTGGTCAGTATTGCCTATCCCCTCATCACCTAGACCAATGGCTCAAGATGAAAACTTGACCAGTAGCTAGAGCAAGCAGGTCTGAATACAAATGCCAACAGTAGGCAAGAGCTTCATTCCTGAAAGGCCAGAACATTCCTCCCACACCCATGCATAATCTATTCTGAAATAACTGTCTCTAAGCACCTTACTCACTTGGCTATTTTTGAGACACTTCCTTTCATAAAAAAGAAGTCACTAGGCTGTAGTTTCTATATAAGCAGTGAACAGAAGAGGGTAGGCATGTGGATTGATCTCCAGATTTCCCATGATAATAGAGCAACTACCCTCCACACACCCACAGCTGAACTCACACCCCCTCTGCGTAGAGGGGGCAGCTCTGTTCTCTATTCTGTGCTCTGGAACAAGCACCTCTCCTCTCCCACTTCATGTTTCCTCCCTCCTGCCCTGGGAGCTTCCTACAAAAGCATCACTTTCCCCCTGAAGTAATAATCGACTATCTCCAGTCTTCCTGTTATAACCAAATATAGAAGAAACACAAGTAAAGAAGCAAATGTGAAATAAGATGTTAAAGTACACAGTACTCATCAAAAGGCCAACTGAATCCCCAGATACCCTTTGCTATTATCTGAATGATATTGTCTCCTCCAAAATTTATGCTGAAAATCCCCAACACAATAGCATATTAAGTTATGAGGGTGAAATGTCCTTATAAAGGGGCTGGTGGGGTTTGCTCCCTGTGTGAAGACACAGCTGTCTTTCCCTCCAGAGGACACAGACACAAGGCAGCATGTTGGAAGCAGAGAGCAGCCCTCATGAGATGCCAGTCCTGCTAGAGCCTTGATCTTGGACTTCCCAGCCTCCAGAACCATGAGAAATAAATGTGCATTGTTTATACATTATCCATTCTGTGGTATTTTGTTATAGCAGTACAACAGGACTAAGATACACTTTGCCTGGAAAGTCCAAAAGCAGGCCTCAGTTACTCTAAGAGTATTGGCAAAAAAAGATTCAACCTACCTCTGATTGGGCTATTTACAACCCAAAATGAAAAACTCAGTCCCCAGAATCCCCAACCAGTGCATGGACTATATCAGTGTCTCACCATCTGCAAATGACATCATGATTTTCCAAAAAGAAGTGAACACCTACCCCCAAAGGGAACAGAAAATTCACAACTATGATCTCTCTCCTTCCTCACTGCTCATTCCTATGGCTTTCCTTCTTCTCTGTGCTTTTCTTTCTTTGTTTCTTTTCTTTTTTTTTGTCTTTACAACATAAGGACTCTCTTTTTATTTTTGCATTTAATTTTTTATTAAATCATAACTGATATATTTATGGTTTACAATGTGATGATCTAATATACAATGTGGAATGCTTAAATCAAACTGATTAACATAACCATCACCTTACTTATTTTTTGTGGTAAGACATTTATAGTTTACTCTTAGCTATTTTGAAATGTACCCTTGCGTTATACACATCAGGCACCATCCCATCAAATGCTCTCCCTCCTCCCACCAATCATCCTCCCTCCTTCCCTCTCTCCTCCCTCTTCTAACTTAAAGGCAGAAGGTCCAAATTAGTTTGGGATAATCTTTTAACATTTGTTCCCTAGTAACAAATGAAGAAAAATAAAATATGGTCATGGAAGAAGCAAAGTCAGAGGAAATGAAAAAAGGGAATTAATGTTTGTTTAAGAGCTAGTACATGTGACACAATGTAAGGGTGGTTTTCATTTATTGTCTTATTAATACTCACAATCTTCTGAGGTAGGAATTACCCTTTTATAGAGGAGATGATTAAAAAGCAGAAAGGTTCAGTGATCTGTCCAAGATACACAGCAGAGGTAGAAAATCCTAACATGATTATTCTTCTTTTTCATCCCTTTAACATGGTGGCCTTTCCCTCCTCTGTGACGCAAAGGCTATCTGCTTCCAGAAGAGGCCCTCCCCACCCAACCATCAGCTCATCCACGGTGATCCATGCTCCGGGTCTGCACAAGCTCTCATGTCTGTTTGACAAAGCACAGGAGATCTCGAAAGCTGCTCCAGGCACAGCTCAAGCTGTAAAACTTTCTAGAACAGGGGGTTGAAAACTCACCTTTTTTGAATAATCCCAACTCTGAGAGGAACAAATAAAAACAAAAATTCTTCTGCTGTGGTCTGTTGGACTATCTGGACACTCTTCCCAGCATGTGACATCATTTTCCTTCCAGACTTCAAAGTTAAAAATAGTCCGGCAAACCCTTTGAACCACTGTTTTCCTAAAACACAACATGGATTGTATGTGTGTTTGCCACTTTGAAGAAATGTTTGTGACACAAGACATGTGGACAGGCAGTTTCTGGGGCTGGACTGATGCCCAGCAGGGTCTGCAGACCTGCGGACTTACACTAAATACACACACACACACAGGCTGCAGCTATTCAAACTATTCTTATCGGGTGTAGCTATTCCAAACTCAGCACAAGGCCCCCCTTTTCTCTATCCTGTGCAGATAGATCAGAAAGATGCCCAATGACGTGGAATATTAAGAGGCTGTTATCTTACATGTTCTCACTGCTTTTCTGTCTAGGTGGACTCAGCACATTCTGTTCCATAGTCTGTGCCAGTGAGCTCTCTTGGCTCAGTCGAAGTGAGGTAAGTAGGCCTCCTGTGCCCTTGGGCCTTGACGAGAGCTTCCCCTTCTAATCTCACTGGATATGTGGAACTGGGTGCTGGGGAGGAAGTGAGGGCCTTTGCTGTGAAGCCAAAGCACCTCCTGGGAACACACAGATGGGAACTGACCTGTATCTTTGAGATTCACAGTATTAGGGCCTCTCAGTTAGACTGGAACATTCCAGCCAAGGTCATCTGTCTCCCTTCTCCCCCCCCCCCAAAGAAAAACCCCTCAAATCCATGGTAATCAAGCCTAAGCTTCCCAGGCATCTGCTGGTCACCCCTGGCAAGGGCTCCACACCCAGGCCCTTACCACTTTCAAACATCCATGTCCACCTACATCCACAGGTGAGATGAAAAGACAAAATGGGAGGTGGCCTAAATGTCTCCAAAAAAAGCAAGCCCAAGAGTTCAAGGCACAAACCCTATGGATGGCAGTCACACCTGCTCTTCACCCCAAGGTCTTTGGTCAGACCCAACATACCAGCCAGTTCAACTTTTTCTGAACATCATTAGGCCCACACCCAGAAGAAAATGGCAAACTGCAGAAGAGCTTGCCTTTCATCTGTGCAAAAGCAACTGGAGAGCCCAGCCTAGGGAGCCCAGCCCCTCACAGCCCCAACCTCCACACCCTGGCAGGCCCAGACACATCCACTGAGTAGCAACCTGTGGTCTCCTCCTGTGCCACCTCACTCACTCACCTCTTCCAAGAGCACTGAGGAGGAAGAGGAATCCTAGGTTTAAATAACTTTAAGGAGTATCTGTCTACTTCAAACCCATCTCTGCCTGCATCTCCGCACAAATGACCCCTCCTGGGTCACAGCAACCCTCATACTTTCCTCCAGAGTCCAGGTGCTCTCTGGAGCCAGTGGCATCTTTCCCATGTGTAACACCTGCTCCCACCTGCTGAGCAGCTCTCAGAGCAGCTCTCAGCTCTCTGGGCACATCACCATGAAATACCTGCCTTTTCAGTTGATTGTTTGAGTCCCACCTGGTCCTATCTCCTATTTCCCTCCTTTGATGACATTTTGTGCTCATACTATAGATTTGACTTCACATGTAATTTAGGCCTCACCTGCTCTCCTCCTCCCTGTTGGCTCACAGAGAGCCTGAGTGTGTGCAGGGAGAGGGGCGTGGTCCAGCTCCGAGTCATTCTGTAGGAGAGGAGAAGGAACTGTGCTGCTTCAGTTCCTTGACTCCCAGCCCAATCCTCCCCTGTTGGTGGCCTCTGCTTCTCGGGCTCAGATCTGGGCCTAGCCTTGGCCGGGCTATAAACCTCTCTGTTGGTTATTGCAGCTGTTGGTACCCTCTGGGGCAGGTATTTCAGGAGGTACATGTCCTCAAGTCCCTTAGTGCCCACAGTCCATGTCACCTGCATGCATTTCATGGCCCTGTGGGAGGGGAGGATGGGGCCACCCATGGGGTGGGACACTAAACTCAAGTGGGATTCAGAGAACCATCTCAAGCCCAGCTCCCTCCCATAGGACCCCCTCCCTGGGCCCACGAAACTCATTCATCCCTGCCTTGCTTTTCCTGTAGGGCCAGTTCATTCATGGAACTTTGTTCATCAGTAATCCCATATGCACTAAAAGAACAGATATGACCACATTTGGTTAAAAACAGCCTGAAATCCCCACCTATCTGACATTAAAAAATTAAGATGGACAGAATCACTCCGACAAAGTGGCACAATGTAGTTGATTCAAAAATGTAGGAAGGAGAAGAGCTGCTTGCACCTGGATCCTAGCACTCTGGGTGGCTGAAGAGGGTGTACTGCTTCAGCTCAGGAGTTTGAGACCAGCCTGAGCAAGAACGAGACCCCATCTCTACTAAAAATAGAATAACTAGCCGGGTGTTGTGGCAGGCACCTGTCAACCAGCTACTTGAGAGGCTGAGGCAAGAGGATTGCTTGAGCCCAAGAGTTTGGGGTTACTGTGAGCTATGACATCATGATACTCTATAAAGGGGACAGAGTGAGACTCTATCACACACACACACACAAAAAAAAGGGTAGGAGAAGAAAAAGAAGTGGCTGAGAGTGCTACGAAGTGGTGAAGTTCTCTCCTAAGAATGTCCACATGTATAAATCCTTCCGCTCAAATATGGACACCCCAACTGGCTGAGCTAGGTGGGACAGCTGGGTCAGGCAACCTCTGAGGCCCCACATGGACAGCACTGCTCATCTGGCTTATTTTTATCTCTTTTTCCCCAAAACCTTAAACCAAACTATTATTCCACACTGAGTGTTAAAGTGCAACCCCTTCTTGACAATTTGACCTTTTTTTGTAACAAGGAAAGTATATTTTCCTCATTGGCATATTCTCATAAAAAGGGGTAATTAATATAAACTTTCCATACACTCGGGAAAAATATTAAAAGCATAACCCTGAAACCGAAGCCAAACATGAACTTTTTAACTCAAGCAATCTGAAAGGTGTTTATTTTTGTTTATTGAAACAGTCACATCGCAGTTTCATTAGCAATGTGCAGAATTCGTTACACGAAAGCTTGGCGGCTGGCGCTTGCTTGTTTTCTCTCCTCTTCTTTCTTCCTCCATTAGCACACAGTAATGAAAAAGTAAACACCCTCCTCATCAATGTACCAATGCCAGCCGCCCTCAGGTGCTGGGCCCCTACTAAATGATCAGAGGCCAAGGACATGGGCTTTGGAGCATCTCGAAAGAAATCAAGAGTCAACACTGAGAGGTAATGAAGCTGGTGCACGGCCTTCCTGGGTTTTCTTTTCCCAGTGTAACACATCCCACCCACCTCTCACCTTTTTGCTTTCCCACTACCACCTACCCCATATTTCCTACCTCCAGTAAAGGTTACATTTCAAGCCAAAAACGCTGCACATAAAGATTGATTTCTCTGTATTCCCTTTGCTCCATACACACTCACACTTGGATACACACACTCATGCACATACCTACACATATTCTCACACATGCATGCATACCTTTCAACAGAAGATAAACTAAAAACCTTCAGATAAGGACATAAAATATGCAAAAATGATATCATTTATTCAAATACCTTGATGAATAAGGAAATTCTTTTTAACAGATAAGCAATTTTTCTCAAAGAATGTGGCCAAGTAAGAAAAATATGCATGGCCTCCACAGACCCAGTGGGGTGGTCTCAAGTGAGAAATTAGTCCTGGTGGTGGCAATTTGTGTTGGCCTTTAGAGCAGAGAGCCCAGTCCAGAGCTGAAGCCCTGCCTTCTCCCAAGCCCAGCTACTACTCCACTCCACCCTGGATTCAGCCAACAATCATGGGTGGAAGCTGAAGATTCTGAAGATATGAGAGGATATTGGGGATCAAGGGTTTCCATACCTTCGGATGGCATACCTCCAGGACAGGAGAGTGGGGGCCCTGTACAGGAGGACTGTAGAGTACAGGACAGAGGAAATGAGGCCACACCCCGTGGATCGCCCTTAGAAGGCCCACTCAGGAAAACCTTAGCCCCTGTGTAGTCTTAGGAAGTGGATAGTGACAAGCCAAGGGCTCAATTTCTATTTTTCTCACCTTCTTCTATGAATTGCTTTCATAATGCTTGAGTCATGGTTACAGTGTGCCCATCGCCACAACTGTGCCCAGTTTACCTATAAGGCAGGTTTTCATTCATCCCCTTCTTCCCCCTCCCCCTGCTTGATTTCCATTGGGTTTTACCCCTGTCTGTGCACACATGTGCTCGTCAGTTAATTCCAATTTAATAGTCAGCACATGTTTGTCTTTCCAGTCTTTAATACTTCACTTAGGGTAATGGTCTCCAGTTTGATCTAAATTGTTGCAAAAGGCATTAATTCATCTTTCTTCATGGCTGAGTAGTACTTCACAATGTACATAAACCATATTTTATTAACCCACTCATGAATTGCTGAGCACTAACGTTGATTCCACATCTTTGCGATTGTGAATTGTGCTGCAATAAACATTTGAGTGTAGGTGTCCCTTTGATAAAATGAGTACTTTTCCTTTGGATAAATACCCAGTAGTGAGATTGATGGATCAAATAGTAGGTCTACTTTTAGTTTTTTGAGGTATCTCCAGACTGTTTTCTACTTTCTTTCTAGTTCATATCTTTAGGGCCTTAGCACACTCTTCTGAACCCCTCAGCAAAGCAACTCTCACACCCCTGCAAAAAAGGTGCACTCCCATTGGTATGCAATGAGCCACTATAGGGTACAACAGGTGATGACCCAGCTGAGGGGGGGAAAGGCCAAGTTCCCATCCTCTGGTGGGACAAAGCAGACCCTGCCTCATATTTCCCCAAAGTGAGCAAGACATGGACACTGGCCTGAAAACAAAATGGCAGGGTACAGATGATGGGGGCCCCTAAACACGGCTGTATCCTCCCAACCTCCCTTCCTGCCCCTTCTCGCCGCCCCTCCTCCTTTTGTCCTGTCCAGATACAAACTGTAAGGCTCAGCTACCCTACCCAGACACTTTATGTGCACTGGCCCTAGGTTTCCCTTCCCAGCCCAGTAGGAGGGCTTCTAGAGTCTTAGCTTAGTTGTGAAAGACAGTGAGCCAAGTTCAATGTGAAATTAATAACAATAACAACAATGATCATAATAATAAATAGTGAAAAATCCTGCTTAGATCACTTTACTTACATCTCTTCAGTTAATCCTCACTTCCAATCTGTTGCCAGGGTGGGTATCAGTTGGCTGTTACTCAAAAGTGCTGCGTAACAAACACTCCAAAACTCTGTGGCTCTCAACAACAAATACTCTCTTGTTCATGGGTTTGCAGGTCAACTCTGGCTTAATTAATCTAGTCTGGGCTCACTGTGGTGTCTCTGCCAGGCTGAGTCTCCTTAGAAGTAACTACTCAGCAAACTCATTAATTGGGAATTTGTTTACAGTTCTGGTGAAAGAAAAATTATCTGGCAATTTGAATAAGATCTTCTAGACTCAGAGAACTATTATTCTGTGACAATACTGATCTATCCCAGGAGCCTTAGTTGAACTTTTAAGATTTATAGTTTGCATATGCTTGTTAAATTCGAGGATGTGATATCTGAGACAGAAGCAGTAGTTAGCCTAGTGATGATAGCTGTCTTCTTTTCTTCTGGACCACTGGACCAGGCGGCCACAGGCCCTGTTCAGAGAGCTCATGGTGGGCTTGTTGCCCAGGGACAGCTATTGGGAGAGGGAGATGGGGTCAGGTACAAACTCACCCAAGGAAAGGAGTTGGAAGGCAAACCTAAGAAACCCAAATGGTGTTGGGTCAGAAAGTGAAATAATATATTTACATGCACCAATCCCCTATCTTTCTAAAATACAAATCTAATCCCTTTGCTTAATAGCTCTCCACTGACTGATGGATGCAAACATCAGAGAGCAGCTTCCAAGTGTCTTCATGAGCAAACCCTGCTTACCTCTCCAAGCTCACCAACCTCCACCTTCTGCTCTTCTTGTTCCCTCTGCCTGGAATAACTTCCTCCTTCACTCTCCTGCCTCCCACTCTCCACCTGCCGAGCCCCTTCCCTCCTCATTGGAATTCTAGCACTCTTTAAGATCCAGCCAATTCTCATACCATTGCAATACCCCTCCCAGAGGCCTCTTTCAGGGTTAGTCATTCCTTTACCCCCTACAGGGCTTTGTCCCTTCTGGCAATGGTGTTCTGTCTTGCATCACTGTTGTGTATGGAAACCACCTTGAGGATAAGGACTATGTCTTAGACACTTCTGCATTCCTTTTGTCTATTCTGCTGCCTTACACGTCAGTACTCAATATGTTTGAAAATGGACATGTGAATGAATGCTCTAAATTAAGAGCTGCCAAGTTAATAGGCAGTTCTTCTATATGTCACAATTTAAGGGCAGCTAGTATTTCTACTCCAAGAATAGAACAATCAAATCATTTAGGCAACAGGAAGGAAAATATATTCTTTCTGTGATAGACCTACAAACAATATAAGGCACAACTTCTAAACAAAGAACAGGAACATCAAACATAACTTTGGGGGGAAAAATCAATTCTGAGTTACTTTGCTACAATTCTGCAAAAGAATCAAAATCTTAACCAGTATTTGGGCAACGACCTGACATTTTGTGCCTTTCAAAATACAAAATATACCAACATAACCACAGAGCAGTGATCAGACAACTAGTGTCACTACAAAATCCATTATCAAATCCCATTTGCTCAGATTTTCTCATTCACATGAGCTATCATCTTGCTGTTCTCCGATGCCACCACTTAAAAGCCTCATTAATAGACATGGAGAGTACACATGTGGATGGGCAGAGTGTTTGCAATTATATTGTAAGGTGCTTCCCAAAGCTATAAAGCTCTGCATGGCATGATGGACAATGTAATTGTCAACAGAATATGAAACAAGTCTGAAATTAGAGTCAGCGCTGCTAAGCCTGGAAGGATGTGCCAGCAGGGCAGAGACACAGGCAGAAAGGATCTTCTGAGGGGTTCAAGGAGCCATCAAAAGCAAGCTGATGTCACTTAACCTCTCCAGGGCTGAATTTCTTCATCTAACAAAGATGGTGGGACTTGGTGACCTCTGGGCACCCTTTTGTCAGGAAAAGTTCTATGGAAGGACAAAAAGATTCTAAAATATCAAGTAGAATAAATGAAACTGAGCCAAAGGAGACACCATCCACAGAGCTACACTATATATTAGGCTGTTATTTGGTTCCTCCTATCCTACAAACATAATTAAATCCAAACACAATCCAAAAACAGCATCATTTTTCCACTTTACATGTGTGGAAATAAACTCAAGCCAGGGATATCCAGTTGCTTGTCCAAGGGAAGTGGAAGATGAACTCACATCTGGTAAATCCAGCACACAAGCTCTTTCAACTAAGCTATGCTTCCTGGTATTATTTTTTGTTTAAGACATCAAAGTTGTTCATTATATACAAATCTCACAAATTGCACCCTTGTGTCACAACATTCTTGTGACTTTTCCTTTTCAAGGCTGCCCCCATAAGTTATTTAACTCAGGCTCCCTTACATGACAATGTGACTTTCCAAGGCCACACCAAGCCCTATATCCTTCCTGGTGGTCTCCCTGAAGAAAGGAAACACTCATTTCCCTGGGAACGTGAGGACCCAGTTTCACAAGTGAAGACCACCAAGTAAGGACCTGAGCCTGATAAAGACACAAAAGCTGAATTAGTCAGGTCCAAGGATTTCTTGAGGTTGCCCTTCTAGGGGTTCACTAACCAAATGGTCTCCAATTTCCATGAAGTTTTAGGAAATTTCAGTGTTCAGTACAGGTTGGCTGAATATAATCCCACATTTCAGTTCTTTGGGCATAGGGCTGGTACCTGCTGATTCCACAACTGCTTTGGGCCTTTGATTCACTTCAAGCCCACTAAGCCCTCTAGCATCTGTGAGAATAGCTACTCCCCAGCTTCCACTCACACACAGTACTTGCAGGATGATCAGGTCTTGTTACCCACTGTAGTCCACAGCCGGTGTCCACACACAGCCCCTGCACTCCTCTCGAGTGTGCCCTAGGCAGGTGCACAGAGGCTAACAAGGCATGGTTAACTTGTAGTACCTCCCCCAGGAGGCAACACTCATATTCTAACTTTACTGATCGGTGGTTTCTCATCATATGGAGCCTATGAACTTGTAAAGAAATAGCATAGGAGATATTTATTTCACAACCATGTATTTGTTATTTTTTCTCAGTCTATGAACCTTTTCCCAATTAACCATGTTCTTATCCCAATCCAGACATTAGGACAATTTCATTTACTCTCCTATTGTTTTACCAAAAATAACACAAAATTTCATGGTGGGTATAACTGGGAGACTAGCCCATGTAGTGGCCACACTGCTGCCTGAATTCCATCATTTACTGACAAGGGGGAGCAGCACCGTGAACACAGATACCCCTGAGCAGTTCAACGTGGTGGGACAGAGTCTGTCCTGCTGGAGTTCCTGAGTTTTAGGATCCAGAGCTTGGACTTAAAGTGTACATTCTACTGTTTTGCTACACTAGTTCCTTAGTAGTGGGGGGCGGGGGGGTGAGGGGGCATTTTTCCCTATAAGCCCATTCTTAAACCATGAGCTATGAAATGTGTTCCCTGGTGGGAGACCGTGCAATCTGGAGTGACAACTTTGTAACACCCCTAATGCTGGTTCTCAGTAGTTGCTTTTTTGCTTGACTTGAACAAGAATCGACTCATTTCCCAACATTTATTAACTAGTATGACTTTTAGCTGGTTTAAACAACAGTAAATTGAGGGTAGTAACACCTATCTTAGGGTTGTCATGAGAATTAAATAGAAGGTGCCCCCAAAAATGTAGTCGCATTTTAAGAAAGAAAAAAAGTATTAAAATTGTGATATGCATTATATACTGATAACAAAAGATGAACACAAGTCCCATTGAGCATCCCTTATATATAATTGCACAATTGAGGAAGTATGTTAGTGCCCATAACTTAGCAGGCACTCTGCAAACGCTGCCTTTCTTATTAATATCATCAAAGCAAAAAACGATTCCTTTATTCACTTATAAGTATTGAACACATTTGGCATGCTTTTCAATGATCTTACTAAAAGGTTTTACACAATTGATAGCTTTATCTGTTAAGATACAGTGAAATTTATATTATCAAATTAACTAGAAGCAAAGGCAGGTAGAGTTGCAGAGCTGTCCCTAGGTTTAGGATGCCTGTGCTTTTGAGTTTGGTGCACACCTCCTAAGAATTTCCCATACTGGACATCTTCCACCAGGTCAGTGTGAGCAGCCCCTGGTCAAAACGTTTGGAGAGACAGGTATCTTCTTTCTGGTTCTCTATTCCTGCACTCACACTCTGAGAGTTACAAAACACTGAAGATGACATAAACCAATCTTAACCAATGATTAAAAAATTCTTTGTGAAAATTTTTCCAGCAGCTCTATCATTAACAAATACAAAGTTGGACTGTTTAGATCATCTTATTCTTGTTTCATAGTATAAAAAGGTTACATACCTTTAACTAAAGTTGCAACTAGAACAATAGATCATTTTAGGGCTTATTTCTAAAACTTATTTCATGGCCCTGCCAGTTAAAGGGATAATGAAGCTATAAAATAAACTATCTTACAGTAAAAACATAAATTCTTTAAAGAAAATGAAGCAAAAATGTACTTTCAACAAGTCTGTTAGATAAAAACAAGTCCCTTAGCTAAGGGTGTTAGACAAAATTCTTTCCCCCCACCTCCTGGATATAAAAGCAGTCTTTCTAAGCCTTTAGAGCAGTGGTTCTCAACCTTCCTAATGCCATGGACCTTTAATACAGTCCAAAGGGGTCATGACCCACAGGTTGAGAACTGCTGCTTTAGAGAAACCAGAAAAGGCAGATGGAGAAAGGCTGGTACTAAACCATTACCTATTTTGTTAAACATAAATGAAAAAAAGACTCAAGAGTCTCTTTCCTTTAAAAAACAAAAAAAGGCATAAAATGGTTAAAAACAAAAATGGAATGTATTGCCTTCCTCCCAACTATTCATAAAGTAGTGATTTGGCAAAATGTGAGAACCATCCTGTAGGCTAAAGGAGAAAACGTTTTCATTGAGATTGTTTCCACAAAGTACCCAGGAGAGAACTTAACACACACCAGATACTTTTGTCAGTTTCAGTTCTCTCTACCCTCCTCAGGAACCCTCAGTTCCTGCAATTGCATATTTTCCCACTATCATCAAATAACTGACACCAGCCTGGGCTGGCTCACTTGTGGCTAGCTGAATGGGAAAAGCAGTACAGGGCCACCAGCAGATGGGCCAGGGGCTCTGGCCAAGTCCCTGCTGTGCTTCACACTGGCAAGTCCAGCTGTCACATGGCATCCCTGAACCTGTTCCCTCATGCATGGAAATGCTGATGATATCTGTTAACAGTGTTTCATGATGCTGACATGTAATTCCTGGGAAAACGCTTCTTAAACCTCAAAGGGCTGTTCACATGCTCTTTGTGTATCTTGTGTGGATGAAAAAGCAGGAACTTGCAGTTCCAACCAGTGAGATGGAAATGGCTTTGAAACGGGTAAATGAATAATGCTAAGATTTCATCCCATTATATTTGCTCATGCTAGAGATTCCACAGGGTCTGTATAATTGGTCTAATTGATCTAACTTAACAAATGGATCTTGGTCTCAGCTTGCTCCCTGCGTCCAGCTTGTTGTCACAATGCACCATTAAAGAGGTGCTTAATCTCAATAATAATATTTAACAACATTTGGTCCTTCACTACAATGGAAAGAACTTTCAAGATGCTGAAAAGCCAGCCGTGGAACAATATTAGCGCTGAACTACCCAATGACAAGTCTCACTACTGCAGGAAATAGTACCTGAGTTTTGAGCAGTGATGACAAAAAGGTGGTTCATTTCTGATCTTGCCCAGCAAATTTTTCTAGTAGACACAAAATAAAAATTAGGGTCTGACACATTTGAGTGGACATCAGCAGTTTCTGCCTGCCCAGACGGTTCCTTTGAGTAAAGGAATTCATTGCTTCCTTTTAACTTCTCTTAGGAAATGTCTTCTGCGTGGAGGCACCCCTTCTGGAATGGGCACTATAGGTTTCTGGCTTTTCAGATAGGTTTCAGATATACCTGTGTAACAGACATACCTTCACTCGTAATAAAAAAATTCAATTCAAATAGCTTAAACAAGGAAGGTGACTTATAGGTCCATATAAAGGATTGGAGATTTTATGGACAGTTCGATATGGGGCTAAGAGGATGAAATTCTCTCATATCTAGGCTCTGTCCCTTCAGTGCTGGCTCATCTGATGAGGGTTCTCCTCTCAGGGTCACATGGTGGCTTCCTTACCAAGAAGGAGGGCTCATTCATTCTGCACAGATTGCCATAGATCAGTGATTATCAGCTGGTGTGCCGTGACACACTGGTTTGCCATGAGAGGATCTTAGGTGTGCCATGAAAATTTTTACAGATCCCTAATGAAATTATTTTCAAAAGAAGTTCAAAGCACAATAAGTATATTCTTTTTTTTTAACTTTTTTTTTTTTTTTTTGATCAATGTGATTTAAGTGTGCCACGGAAGTTTAACTATAGGTTTAAGTGTGCTGTCAGATTAAAAAAGGTTGAAAACTCTGGCGTACACCATGCGTCCGCACCAGCCCCATCCCTGTGGTCAGCAGATGGAAAGCGCCAGCTGGCTCAGCTCAGCTCATGTGCTCCACCCACCGCCACCCCTGAAGATGCAGGGAAGCTGGTGACCTCAGGATACAGAGCTCTGGAATATTGGTTAAGCAAAGGGGAGAATGGATATGCAGGCCATAAAAATTGTGTTTAAATTAAAATTTCACACAAATTTTAGTCCATCCTGTATTTGAATTTTAGCACATGATAAGAACAGTAGCTTAGTTTTGGGGATGTTTTTCATTTTGCATAGCTCTTTAAGAGAAACAGAGGTTGGCAAAAACAGATGTGCACAGAAAGAACACTCCTCTCTACATGAAACAGAAATTATAATCCTGTAGGAGGGATATTTTCAGACTTTGAAATTTATCTTTTTATATGAAATCATACAACTTATTCATTCTATTTCGGTGCCCACATTCTGAAAGAAAAAGAAAATAAATGAAATGTCAAACATTTCTAAGAAGTTAATGAGGAAAATGGCAGGAAAAAATCCAGTCATACAGATGATGTGAGGTAAAAATGATAAATAAAAATAATTTAAAAGTCATGACACTGTAAATAGAGCATATAATTTGACCTACTAAATATTTAACACTGAACATGAAAATGTCTCCAGTCTTAAAAGTTCCTACTTAATTCCACCTTTAGCTAGAGCAAAATCTACACAGAAGCCAATCTATATGAAAGGTGAAAAACCCAGTAGAAGAAAAAAAATAACCAAAATTAGAGCAGAATTAAATGAAATTGAAAACAAAAGAATTATACAACAGATCATATGAAAAAATACTCGTCATCCTTAATCATCAGAGAAATGCAAATCAAAACTACTTTGAGATATCATCTAACTCCAGTAAGATTAGCCCATATCACAAAATCCAAAGACCAGAGATGTTTGCATGGATGTGGAGGAAAGAGAATGCTTCTACACTGCTGGTGGGGATGCAAATTAATATATACCTTTTGGAAAAATGTTTGGAGACATTTAGAGATCTAAAAATAGATGCGCTATTCAATCCTATAATTTCTCTACTAGGTATATACGCAGAAGACCAAAAATCACAATATAACAAAGATATTTGTACCAGAATGTTTATTGCAGCCCAATTCATAATTGCTAAGTCATGGAAGAAGCCCAAGTACCCATCGATCCACAAATGGATTAATAAATTGTGGTATATGTACACCATGGAATATTATGCAGCCTTAAAGAAAGATGGAGACTTTACCTCTTTCATGTTTACATGGATGGAGCTGGAACATGTTCTTCTTAGTAAAGTATCTCAAGAATGGAAGAAAAAATTTCCAATGTACTCAACCCTAATATGAAACTAATCTATGGCTTTCATATGAAAGCTATAACCCAGTTACAACCTAAGAAGCGGGGGAAGGGGGAATGGGAGGGGGGAGGAGGGGAAGAGGGAGGGCGTTTGGTGGGATTACACCTGTGGTGCATCTTACAAGGGTAGATGTGAAACTTAGTAAATGTAGAATATAAATGTCTCAACACAGTAAGTAAGAAAATGCCAGGAAGGCTATGTTAACAAGTGTGATGAAAATGTGTCAAATGCTCTATAAAACCAG
>CAUYPK010082454.1:0-36429 GCA_963574355.1 Loris lydekkerianus
GAACCCACAAAGTGACCTTTCCCAGGATGACGACTGTCTGAACTTTCAGCGGGTCAGTGTAGTTTCCTGGACACTTGTCCTCATTTGGATCAGGGTAAGAACACAGCACACCTGTTAAAAATGCTAAAATAACAAATACAATCAGGGAGGAATAGAAAGGCTGAACAGACCAATAAAAATGAACACATTACTAAAGTAATAAAAACTTCTCAAGAAAGAAAAGCCTAGATCTATGTGGCTTCATGGCTGAAGTTAGATAAGAATTAATATCAATACATCTTAAACTCTTTCAAAAAATGAACCTAAAGGGAATAATTTCAGACATTTTATGAGGACATCAACCCCTTGGTACCTAATCTATAAGAAAGACACCACAAGAAAATAAAACTGCAGACCAACCTCCCTGAGGAACTCCATGCCAAAATCCTCCATAAAATATTAGAAAACCAAACTGAATCACACATAAAAATATATATCATGCCCAAGTAGTATTTGTCTCTGACATGCAAAGCTGGTTTTACACATGCAAATCGATCAATGCAATATAACGTATTCACAGGATGAAATATAAAAATCACGTGATCATCTAAACTGATGCAGAAAAAGTATTTGACAAACTCCAACATCCTTTCTTGATAAGAACACTGAGGATTTCAGGTAGACAAAAAATGTTACTCAAAATATTTAAAGAATTTATAAAAAACTAATAAAATTATTATCAATGGAGAAAAACTGAAAGCTTTTTTTCACTAAGACTTGGTACAGGGCCCCAGACCTACTCTCTCTGCTTCAATTCAATATACCATACACTGCCATAGCAAATGTGTCCCTGTGTATAAAGCACACCCACATTCTTGGCCAGAATATATTAAAAAAAAAAAGGTCCTAAAGAAAGTGGACAGCTCTCTTAGGGAGGTACACAACTAGGGAAGACTAACACTCTCCCGGTAAAAGCTCAGACTGTGCCACCCTCCTGCAACCACCCACTCTGTGAATGCTGCAATTTCCCTCTCTCCCAGGAGCCTGTCCCTCCTAGCCACATGGGGCGGTGACTGAGATGGCCATGGATGTGGCCAGTGAAGTGGTAGCTTCTGAGGCCGCTCTGCCCAACAGCAGCCACGTGGTCTCGGGGCCTGCATGGGGCTCCCAGGTCCCTGTGCACAGTAGAGCCACAGACCTCCAGCTTCGCCCTGCATGACCAGGCCCACCTTGCCAGTCCTGTACTTTCCTGTCCCTTGATTGAGCTGCTCATTAGAAGCTGCTCTGGCCCGTCCCACTGGATCCTGGATTATCCTGAATTGGAATTCTGTGTGCCCAGCGAGCTCAGGTGGGAGGAAGCGGAGGTTCAGGAGGCCAGCTGGGCTACCTCACTGTGGAGCCCTAGTATTCATATTTATATATGCACATTATTTTTTTCCACAATAAATAGGACAAAAAAGTGTGCAATATACACTGCAAAATACAGTAGTACTGGAAGTTGCAACAAAAGCAATCAGACAAGAAAAAATAATGCAAATCATAAGGGGAGAAGTGAAATTATTTTTATTTTCAGATGACATCATCTTATATATTTTAAAATGTGCAAAGATTACATCAAAACTGTTAGATCTGACAATGAATTCATTAAAATGAAAGTTATGAAATCAGCTTGTATAATTCAATAGCTTTGTTATGACCTAATTTAAAAAGAAATCAAGGAAACCATCTTGTTTACAACTGCATCCAAAATAAATAAAATAGTTATACATTTAATTAAGGAGGTAAAAAAATACACAGAGAACTTTAAAACTGTGAGGAAAGAAAATGAAGAAAACACAAATAAATGGAAAGATATCTGTGCTCATGAGTTGGAAGAATTGGTATTGTTAAAATATGCATAAACCCCCAAGGAACATACAAATTCAATAAAATCTGTACCACAACCCCAGTGGTATTCTTCACAGGATTAGGAAAAAAATCCTAATGCTTGTGTGGAACCAAAAATAATTCTGTGAAAGAAAAATCGAGCTTTAAAGCAACACTCTTCTAATTTAAATTGTTTTTACATATTTATAGTAACCTAAACAATCTGGTGCTGGCACAAAGAGATACATATACTGAATAGAAAGCCAAGAAATAAGTTTGAACGTATATGGTCAACTAATTTTTGACAAGGCCATCAAGAGAGCACATTGTTGAAAGGATACCTTTTTTAACAAATGGCACTGGGAAAAATAAATTTCCACATGTGAGTGAATAAAATTACACCCCTAATCATGCAATACTCCAAAATCAAATAAAAATGGATAAAAAAAGTAAATTGCCAAAATATAAAAAATGAAATTTACCTAGCCACAAAAAAAAAAAAAAAAAAAAAAGAGAGAGAGAGAGAATGAAATGATGGTTACAATAGTCAGAGGAGACCAGGGAGAGGGGATAAAATGGAGATGGTTAATAGATGCAAAAAAAAAAAAAAAGGCGTAAGGCTGAGGGTAAAGAATCAAAATTATCTAGTGGGTACAATGTACATTATTCAGGTGATGGGAGCATCAAAACATCTAATTATGCAGCTATACAGTTCAACCATGTACAATGTACTCTCTAAGTATCTTGAAATAAAATAATGTAAAAATGCAAAAATACATCAAAATACTCATGCATAGTATGTGTTCACGAAAAGATAAAATGTTCTCTGTATGAAATAAAGCGAAAAAAACTTCCTTTAAAGATATTTGCATGTTATGAATCTAAGAAAGGTTTGATAACAGGATCTATAGAGAACTCAAGTCAATCAACAACAACAACAACAACAAAAAAAAGCAAACAATCCCATCTATCTCTGGGAAAGAGACATGAACAGATCTTTCCTGAGGAAGACAGACAATTGCCTAACAAACATGAAAAATGTTCCTCGTTCCTAATTGTCAGAGAAATGCAAATCAAAACCAGCCCAAGATATAGCCTAATCCAAGTAAGATTAGCCCTCATCACATAGTCCCAGAGTCACAGATGCTGGTGTGGACATGGAAGAGAGCATTTTTACACTGTTGATGTGACTGCAATGTAATACAACCTCTTTGGAATGAAATATGGAGAATCCTCAAAGAATTCAAATTAAACCTCCCATTTGACCCCACATTTATCATAAAAAATGTGCACTACATTATCACAGCTCAATTTACAATCACTAAGATGTAGAAACAACCTCCATGCCATCAAAACAGGAACCGGTTAACAAACCGTGGTCTATTTGTACCATGGAATAGTATTCTCCCATTAAAAAAATGGTGACTTTACATCTTTTGTACTTACCTGGATGGAGTTGAAACACATTCTTCTTAGTAAAACATCACAAGAATGAACAAGCAAGTACCCAATGTACTCAATACTAACATGAAGGCAGTAGATGATCTAATTCAAGCCCACAGAGGAAAATAAGTTACTTCAATTGAAGTTGGAGGAAGGGGGAATGAGGGATAAGGGAGAGGGGAGGGCCAGTTTGGGGTGATCCCACCCAATGGTCACGATAGAGGGGTATATGGCACATCTTTTAGGTGCAGGACACAACCACAACAGGGTCTCTACCTAACAAACTCAATATTGTGACCTGGTTGTTTGTACCCTCACATTACCTGAAATGAAAAAAAGTCACGAGTTACTCTATACATTAATATAAAATTATTATGATACTCTCAATCAGTGGTTCTCAACCTTCCTAATGCCACGACCCTTTAATACAGTTCCTCATGTTGTGGTGACCCTAACCATAAAATTATTTTCATACACCTGTATTTGTACGGGGTGTATGTAATGGTTTTATGTGACCCCTGTGAAAGGGCTGTTCAACCCTCTAAAGGGGTCACAACTCACAGGTTGAGAATAGCTTCTCTAAATACTCTATGCCTTATGAGATGAACAAACATTTGTAATCGACATAGTTGAAAACCATCAGTAACACAGCTGGTTTAAGAATATATAATGATGAACAGGAACAAGAAACACAAAAGTAGAGACTTTCCTTAGAAAACTAAAGCCAAATAAGCTGAACTTATTTTATAAGTTTCTGACCATACGTGAAACAGTGAATATGAAGCAAATTCACTGGCTAATTCCTTACCTTCCTTTATTTCCAAATGGGATCTCCCAAGGACCAAGTAGAAGTAGAAGTCCGCTGGGTAGAAGGATTAAGAAAGACACAGAGCAGGGAAGGAGAAGAAATTAAAAAATATTAGAAAGCAGAAAGACAAACGGATTATAACAGAAGTAATAATAATAATAATAATAATAATTAAAACTTAACATTAAGGAGTAACCTCAGATCATCAAAAAGTAATAATTAAAAAAATTATGAAATACAGTGCTAAGGAAAGAAAAGGATTATTTGTAATGAAAAAGAATTCAGGATGCAATCAATAGCACTGGATACTATTGTATAAGGATATACAATGTAAGAAGACAAGGAAACAGTAAGTCACATCTTGAGGGAGAATGAACTTGAAGCCAGAAACTCTTACCGATTAAAATCATACCCAGAACTTCTGCTTTGCATGTGATGGGGTAGCTGGTACTGGACTTATCTGCACACCTTATATAAGAAATCTGGAAAACATCCAAGAAACAACTATTATATTTCCAGGCATTGTTGGAGAGTGATCTCTAAGAGGAACTGAGTTGAACCTTAGATTGCCCTTGATTTTTACTTAGAAGTGCTTTGTAGGATGAAGAAGAAGGAGGGGAAACTCCTCAAAATCATGTTAGTCTCACTGAAAAGGAAAAAGATGGAAATCAAGCTCAGATGTCCAGAATCTGTGAGACCCAGTACCTAAGAGAAGAGAGAGAAGCAGATACAGACACAGAAGGCTGCATGGTGCCCTTTGAGCTTTTGCAGAAGGCCAAGTCACACATGCAAACAGAACCCGTGGGGTTAGGCAACAGTGGTCACTAAAGTACAGAAGTGTAGTTTCTTTCATACTTACACAATGTGGGGAAACATTCAGGTTCCAATAGGAGAAAGTGTAGTGAACGCCTAGAAAATTCAGAGACTCCACAAGCATCCTGCTTTGACAGCTATGGGTAAAGAAGTCCTACGGTAAAAGTCATTCTAGCCCTGCCAAGTAGACCTTTCAAAAAAGGTCCTGAAAGAATCAACCTGATCTGCAAGCAACACAGGCACATGCCAAAACAAATGAACAATACAAAATTGGAATAAAAAGACAAAAATCTAGTAGACATTCAAAAATATAGCAACCTACCCAGCATCAAATAAAAATTATTACACATGGTAAGAATCAGACACATGATATCCATAAGGCAGAGGAAACTATTCAATAGAGATGCACAAGAAATGCCAGAAATGGGTAATCAGAACATTAGAACTTTCAAAAAATAAAGGATTTAAAAGAAGATAAGAACATAAGGAAGAAAGAAAAGGGTCAAGGCGAACATCTTGAACTGAAAGCATCAGTTCTCCAATAAAGAACTTTTACTAAGTGTTAACATACAAAGAAGAGAAGTCAGTGACCTCAGAAACTTCACAACAGAAACTCTACTTCAAAGACTTACAGGGATTCTGAATTCTTGCGGAATTACACACTTTCAGTGATTGTGAAATTCTCAGATTTACAAATGTTAAACTGTGGAAAAAAATGTATGTTGCCCAATTTCGGAAAGTGGGTTAAATAGACTTGATTGTGAAAGGTTGAAAGCCTGGCTAACAAGGGTGGCTTTATTTGCAGATAATTGGAATCGACTGCTGACTTCTGAGCAGGGGGCCAGTGTGATCAGAGATAAGCTTTATGTATGACAACATCTGTCTTCTCCCAGGAATGGAAGAGTGCTATAGACTGCATGGCTGGGTGTGGGACCACATTTCTAATAAAAACAGAAACACACTTACTTATGTAATCTACATTATTATTCACAACTACTATTCCTATATTTACACCTCAACAAAACAACCACAGCCCCAATGCCATGCTAATAGTTGTCCACTGTAATGCACACATCAGGACAAAGCTGTGGCACTTTCAGCAAAAAAACATTAAAGAGATCTTGAAACCATGATTTTCAAAGCTGGAGATCATTACCTCATCTCATAGTGTGGTGTTCCCTGGGTTTGCTTGTGTTCTCACCCCAGAGACTGAATAATGAATACAATTATAACAGTAGGCAATCTGACATGACAATCAGAACCAAGCTCACAATTATGGATATTAGTCAAACAGAGTGACAGTTATTTACCTACATAAAGTGAAAGGTATATTTTTAAAATTGAACTTCATGCTTCAGGAAAAAGTGGATGGATCACTCAAATTAGAATTTTCAGTTTGTTGAAAGCAAGTAAAATAATTCTACCAAATGTCTTGAGTTCTTAAAATTAGAGTGATGAAAAGTCCTGATTGAGAGGGAGATAATTCTGTCTTATACCTACTGTCCTGGCTTATGTATTAATAATACACCCTTTTGCTTTCAAAAATGGCTCTAAGGAAGTTGGAAACTTTTGTTTAATTATCATTACTATAGAAGGACGGTTGGGTGATTGAGTCACATTAATTTCAATGAAATATAAAGGTAAAGATGTTTAAAATTTTGTGTATTTCCACAAAATTCATATATAACGTTATTTATTTTTAACAGTTTTACTTCTTTAAATTCATTGAGGAAGTAAGACTCTGCATAATTTTCTGCAGCATCATTTGAGGACATACAGCATTCATTCAATAAACAGTTAAGTATAAATATAGTATAGTAAATATATGGATATGGCTGATTTTTCACTAAAATGTTATTGAGAAGAAAGAAACTATTTTATTTTAATGAACCTTTCCCCAAATATAAAAGCAGAACCCTGAATAGTGCTCAATGTAATTGTAAGAACCTTAAAATTAAACTCTAATTCTGAATATATTTTACAAAGTAGGGCAGGGCCTATCATACTCAAATAAAAATATTAAAAAGTGAGGACAATTGTATAGACATAAATATATAAAGGAATACACCATGTTCTTAAATAAGATGTAATAAAATAGAGATACACTTTCCTCCTCAAATCTATATACAGATTGAATGCAATTTTCCCCAGAATTGCAGGTTGTTATTTTTGTTTGTTTGTTTGTTTGCTTTTGGTTTATTTATTTGTGGGGGAGGGAATGTGCAAACTCATTCATAGCCAAGAAACCAATAAGGGATAAGATCAAAGTAGTGAGGCATAATGTCCTAAGTATTGTGACATCATAAATATATGTCAATTAAAAACCTATAAAATTTACTAATAAGACAGGCAATGGGGCAGAAAAGACAATTCATAAACACTACTATACTCACTAGTACCTTAGAAGTTAACCATCTATTTTAAGCCGAAGGTCTCAGAAAAAAAGGATCTAGTGCCACAGACTCCAACATGACAAATATTCTGTGTTCCATTTTGCTCTGCTACTGATAATGACCATTCTTCTAACCACTCACTAGTGCTTCATTGGCCTCTGCAAATCCAGAGTCCCATCCCCACCATAATAGGAGCTCTGACTGCATCCCCCACTATCAGCTCCTAGGACAACCACAGTCACACTCCCTGGTGACACTGCAGTTGTAAGGGTTTTGTAAAGGTTATACCCTTTGGAGACTCTAGTAAGGAAAATGTGAAGTTTGCTCCGACTAGTCTACTCTAGTGTTCTTACAGTTCTGGATACTTTCTTCTATTTGCTACCAAGGGAGTTATAGTATCTCATTCTCCTTAACGTTGGCCAAATGTGGTTTAATATTAGTCACCAAGCAATCTGTTGTCAAGCATGTGTCATGAATTGTTATCAGGGTCAGGTGCTCATTTTAAACTGATTTCCAGTATTGAGCCTATTTTCACTTTGTAACTCATGGTGCTAAAACATTACAGCAGAAAGGGGGGTACAAAGGAATGTCACTATTATTTTGTCATTTAATGTGTTTTAGCATTTATTCATAAGCTAATTATCATAACAATAAGATGAAGATGTTCTGTGTATCCTCATCACTTCTTCACTAGTCAAATGCTTTGTTAATTGCTAATGAAGAAACAAGTAGTTGATATATAAAGTGACAGCCGCTGAACTGTGAGTTTTACAGCTTTCATTTCAGGAACTGATGGTTCCCATTTCAGAATCTGTAACGGCACCGCACATTCTCAATCTGTAAAGCAAGTATAAACATATCCCCACTGTTTGGACTGAGTATGAAAAGGGTTGTCTGTTAAAATAAGTATGATATTCATTATGTTTGATTAAATAAAATATATCCAGTCTCCTAAGGATCTTTTTGCTCGTTTGCTGAGTGCCTCTTGTTGGGGACAAGAAATATACACACACACTTATGTCATATGATATATGTATATATGATATATATGTGTGTATGTATTTATATATCTGTATATATGATGCATCTGTATATACCTATATATGAGATAGAGATTCTTCTTGCTTGAGGATGACAATTATTTTGTTCATTTTCTAGGAGCTGTCAACCAAGGATGCCAAGAATCCCTAAGCAAAATTTTATTCATGTCAAAAAACTCTTTCACCAGAAATGCTTAGTTAATATTCTTCTTCATGTGCTAAATGAAGAAGAGAAGAGAACTCTACAAATTTATTAATTTTACCTATCTCTGAATACGCTAATTTTTTTAGGCTATTACTGTTCTTTATGTTATGTTTTCCTAAATAATTCTCTCTATGAAAATAGTCACTTGCTGTTTTTGTCTATTTTTAATGCTACTATGAAAAACAAATTATGTGGGAGGACAATCCCTCCAGTGACAGCATCGTGCACTAATTGCTTTTGATAGTAAATTTTCTGAGCTTACATAAGATAAAATGCATTTCTAATGATGCTTAACTAGTAACAACTATTTTGGAATGACCACTTGTATATACACAGTTTGCAATTCAGAGGTTTTGTGACTGCTACTTCTTTCTCTTAGATTTCCGTACGAATATGCAACATTCATTCTGGTCACAGTGTAAACAAGGCAATGCAATCGGAATTCAATTACTTCATTCATCTCTTAGAACCATTTTCAAAGTGTTCATTGATTCTTTCTTCATTT
Source organism: Loris lydekkerianus (assembly GCA_963574355.1). Taxonomy (NCBI): domain Eukaryota; kingdom Metazoa; phylum Chordata; class Mammalia; order Primates; family Lorisidae; genus Loris; species Loris lydekkerianus. The sequence continues at coordinate 9,053 of CAUYPK010082454.1, forward strand.
CTGAAATGAAGTTCAATAAACCAAAAAAGCCCTTTATCTTCTAAAAATGATACGTTAGAAAATTTTTCTGTTGGATTTAATTAGGTGAGATGTCTATAAGAGGATAATTAGTTCACTCAGCAGATGAATTAAAAAATGTTTCCCAGAAGCCATCTTTATTATATTTTCACCAGCAGGTACCAAGAGGAAATATTTTTAAATAAATACTTCTAATGAAATTCTTCTCCTTTCACTTTTATAATTCCAAATTAAATAAAGTTAAATAAATAAAGTTAAAATAAAAAAATTATAAAATAAAATAAAATTATCATCTTCCATTAGTAATGTGTTTCAACAAAATATTTTATAAATTATTGGGAATTATTATTATTATTATTATGATACCTTTTTTTAGTTGCTGGAACTACGGGCACCCACCATAATGCCCGGCTATTTGTTTTTTTTTATAGACTGATTTCTAATGGAAGTTACCAAATTTGTGCAGATATTACTTGGAAGTAGCATACATATTTACCCTAGAGAAGAAAAATAAACAAGAGACATTAAGCACAGTTGGTAAGAGTGAATTTTATTTCACTAACCTTGTATAAGAACTAATGCTCTTTCCCTAAAACATAATAATTACATCCACTGGGGAATTTGACTCTCAGCATTTGTTGTTCAGATTGCAAATATAGACATACATACCTTTTCTACCACAATTGTGTGTTTGAAAGGTGAACTTGACATTCCTCAAATTAACCAGTGACAACAAGGCAAAATCAATCACACTGTAACTACTTCAACTGTCTACACAAAAGAGCTACATCTGATACCTTGGTATAAATATAAAAATATTTATGCCAGTTTTAATGCCTCACTGTGATGAAAAAATAATAGATTTTATTTCTAGTTTCCATCTTAAAAAATTGCACAGAGAAAATTATAATTTTTGTTTCTATAATGGCATTTTAGACTTAAGCCTTTGGTTTTCTTGAGATTTTACAGATACACCAAATCCTGAAGCTTTCCACTACAATAGATAATAGCCCTGTGTGTTTATTGATTTAATACAGGCAATGAATATCTGCCAATATTATCTTGTACACTCCTGTGTATCTACAGTTTCGTGTGATATGTATTCCATATTAAATATTTATTGCACATTCATAAACACAATCATACATTTACATTTTCATCAAATTTTAAGTAGAATGTATACAAGAAAGGAAAGAGAACATAATTTCAATTTCTTAGAGAACATTTCATAATGAGAGTTGTTTTTCCTTCATTTAGGTAATAATGTAGCTCTAATTACTTCACACGCTCAAACAATTTGAAAGGACTAAAATCATTCCATAGCTCTTCACATGGTGTTATCTTGCCAATAACAATCCAACTGCACATTGACATTCACCAATAACTAGATATTGTTTGGCTTAGACGATGGAGGTTGACAGTCAGATTTCCGGTTCTTTCTGCATTCGCAAAGTTGCATAACAAAGTGAGAGTAACTTGATTTTGGTTTGGATTTATAATGTCTTGTCATTTAATTATAATGTGGAAAGGATCTATTATAATCACTGAAGGAAGTAGAATATACAATTTCAAATGATAATCTTATCAAGCAAATATTTAGGGTAGTTGAGGAAAATTATTTCCTTTTAGATGGCTGCTCATTTCATTGGTATGAAGAGTAGAGAACATTCATTGGGCGAGTTGTTCTTGAAATACAGTACAAGCACTTGCTACAAATGGGAAATTAATTTGGGAAAAAAATCCACCAAAGTCAAGTCAGAAGCAATTTCTTTGGTGTAACTATTATGAATATAATCACGTCATCTACCAGCATATACCATCTTTGTTTTCATTTTCTATTCTTACATTTATAGGTGTTCCATGTGACTACTTGTGCTGGTTAAGAGCTTTCATTCAATGTTTTAGGTAAGTGGGGCAGCACCTGTGACTCAAAGGAGTAGGGTGCTGGCCCCATATACACAGGTAGTGGGTTCAAACCTGGCCCCGGCCAAAAACTGCAAAAAAAAAAAAAAATGTTTTAGGTAAATGAAGACAATAGGGCATACTACCTAGATTCTCATTTCAAACAGGAATTAAGAAAATTTTACCATTAAGTATAGCATTTAGTATAATTTTTCTATAGATTATTTTTGACAAGCTATAGAGTTCATTACTATTGCTAGCTAGCTAAAAGTTGTTATCATGAATGGATATTTTTATCACATATTTCCTCATCTATTTTGATAATTTTTTATTTGCTTAGTCATTTCATTTTTTACTTCTAAAATTCTCACAAATAATTTCCTTGCTGCTGGCATTCCTATAAAAGATCTCAAATTTCTTTAGCCTTAAGTGAAATCAAAACCACCAATAATTCACATAGTAAATCAGACAAAAGCATACCTCTTCAAATAAAATTAGTAAGTAATATTTATTAAAAATCAAAATAATTAAAGGATATATGTGAATACATTTTACGTCAACTTCACTTTTGTCAGTTTTAGCATATAATCAAGGCTTTTGACTAATCTTCTTAGAATAGATATTAGGGCTAGGAGCATCAAGTCACTGTCTGTGACTTGAGTTGTGAGGTTAACATGATAGTATACATTGCAGGGAATTATCTTAACAGTGAAAGCAGTGAATTTATTCAGTTACATTTCATTCCAGATGAGATAACAATATCCAAAAATGGAGAAATAACCACTTGGCCTGATTTATCTTATGAGTTAGCACCTAAGTAAGGAGTTGAACATTTATTAATATGTAATATTGCTTTTCTCGTATCCTTGTGATTATTTTAATATATCACAACTATTCAAAGTAAAAGTTAATCATTAGTTTACTGATAAATGCTCTAGGTGACTCACACTTGTCTATCAGTTATATTTATCACTTTTATTCTTTAACTTAATGCCAAAGTCATTTAAAACGGTCATGTATCATTAACTGTAACAGACACATTGCATTTAAAAAATGTACAGTTTAAGCTAATTAGATTTATTTCATTAGGATAATTTATTGTGTATTTTAAAATGTATATTTTAATTCTATTAAATATTAAATTCTATTTAATGCTTTTTAAAATATGTGTATGCCTGTGGAAGGGGAGGCATTTTGTTCACCTACCCCAGTGCACATCCTGAGTGGATAGTCTTGGGCTTTCATACAGCTTTCCTGACCCTAAGGACAAGAAACTTGTAGTCGTTTTTTTCTAACCATTTTCTTATTTTATCTCTGCACTAAATTCGTTTGGTCAGCAGCTTTTTCCATTATATTAGCTGTTAGCTTCCACTCATTATTAAATGGTCAGTCTATTGTTTTTCAGCAATATCCTGGAGTACAAATTGTGCTGTCTTATTCAAAGAAGTCAAATTCCTTGGTAAGAGACAGGTGTCACAAGTATTTGAGATTAACAAAAGTATTTGCACTTAACAAAACCTAAATCAGGGAAACAGAATTAAAGGAATGTCGGGGCTCCTGCCTATGTGATTGTCCAGAGCAGACCACTGTGCTACCTTGATTGGGATTAACTCTCTTTAGGTGCTGGAGGCAATTTCTTTGTAGAAGTGCCCCAGGCAGCACCCTCAGAGCAGGAGTGAAATAGAAAGAGCAAGCCCATGAAAGAATGAGAATCCAGACTAACCTCTCCTGCAGCTATGTATAGCTGTGATCCCCTGGCTATTTGCATCACAGGTGTAGAGACTGCGAGCACTGATGTTCTCATTTCGCATGCTTTCGTGTTAATGACAGCCTAATCCCTTCTCCGTGCCCTTATCACCAAGGTATTGTATTAGCGAGCTGTGACAGGTGTTTCTTATAGTTACAGAGTATTCAAAGCTCAACTCTTGCTCCTGCTGTCCTTTGAATTATACCGTCTGCTACAGAGGAGGAAGGGGGACTGGCTATATATTAGCTGTCATGATTAGTTCTTCTCTATAGTAGTTATCTTGTGTGTTTGGAGAGAATGTTGTAGTAACTGGCTTTGCCATCTGATTGCTTCACTCTCCTATATGGATATTCTGAACCCCAGAAGAAAAATGGCATTATGTGCCCATGTTCACTGCCTCACTAATCTATCAAGAATAAACCTTATTCTTTAGAAGACTGGAGTTGGTCTGGACTGCCATTCATTTGCCAAGCACACCAGAGCAGCTCTTTTTCAACACACAGCTCTACGGGAAAGGAAAAGCTCTCTTTCTCACTTGGTTCTGTTATGTGGAGAGGGAGTTGGGAGGGGTGGAAAGAGGGGCCACGTTTGACCGCCACAGGCACTCAACAAAAATCTTTCATGTCATAGGGCTGTAAAAAGTGTGTTTGCTGATGTTCATAATCTGATGAAACCACATGAAATAGATCTCCCACCCTGATATCTGGGAAACACATTGCTCCAGGCTGCTGAACCCGCTGTGGTCAGCTCCTACATAAGATGAAAACTCATCTGATATATGCATGGGTTTTTAAGCTTTGGAGTACATTAAAATAACCAGGGGTGGTTATTAAAAGTGAAAACGACTAAGCTTCCCCTGAGAATTTTTGTGTTAAAACCTCTGATGACGAGTTTCTGTTACCTTCATTTTTAATAATCTCCCCAGTTGATTCTGAAACAGACTAAATTTGAGAATCTAGTGCACTTATTTTAAACCAATGTGTCACACCACACTGGTGTGCCAGGAGAGGATTTTAGGTGTGTTATAAAAATTTTTAATGATCATTAAATTATTTTTGAAATAAGTTCAAAGCACAATAAGGATATTCTTTTTTTTTTCTTGATCAACATAATTTAAATGTTCAAGTGTGCTATGAGATAAAGGAAAAAAAAAAAAAAAAAGGTTGAAAAACACTACTCCAGAAAAATGTATCACGGAATAATTCTACCTGTAAGCATTTTTATCTCACATACATAATTGCCATGACTTAACATGTGAGGTTTCTTTTTCCCCAACTTCTGCCAGGGCCCTTATAAATTCTCTTAAAAATTAAATGGCATTAAAATACAAGTGCTAGTAGATTTGGTTCTGAAAACATTATCTTCATTTCAGCATAGTCTTGTAATTTCACAATAATTTTTAAACTAAACTAATTATCCTCATTCCCACTATATTATTTTTAAAAAATGTATAAAGATACAAGAAACTATCTTCAACAACCAAGCAACAGAGTGTACGACAGATATTGCCTAGTCTTTTGTTTTTCTGAGCTCCATATTAATCTTAAGCTCAAATTAAGTTTTTATTTATTGATTTTAAATTTTTGTTTAATGTATGCAATGTCCTAAAGGCTCTCCATTTATATATATATATGTATGTATAAAATATGTTATATTTTGTATACAGAAACAAGACAATCCTTTAACACTTATAAGACAAAGCCCATGGTTTAGTCATCATAATGCTCTATCCACTCTCTCTAATTCTTTTCTCTTTAAAGTTTTATAAAACCAAATTTCTTTTTTAACTTGTTTTATTTAGACTATCTCAGAACTTTTAGCAAGCTTCAGCAAGCGATTTTTATGAAGCAAAGAATCCAGTGAATCATGTTTCTGAAGTCTTCAACGCATCTCGAGGGGAAATGAAAACAGCCATGAGGAAGACAGATGCCATGAAATGCCATGGAATCGTGATGATGGCAGTGATCCAGGTGTGGTGATCTGGAGGTGGCTTTGTGGACAAAAGGAAGACAGTAAGTGCATCGATCAACAGAGCTTTTAAAAGCAGAAATGCAGATATGAGGACAATTGATGACCTAGTATGCGGTGGGTGGTGGGGGAAGGGGAGAACAGAGAGATGGAAGGATGGAGGAAGGTGGGGAGGCGTGTGACACACCTCTTGGGAGCAGAACACAATTATAAGAGGGACTTTACTTAACAAATGCAATCAATGTAATCTGGTTCTTTGTACCTTCAATGAATCCCAACAATAAAAAAATTTAAAACATTTATAAAATAAACAGAAATGCATATACATAATAGCATACAGAAAATCAGCCTGTTTAGTGAGCATTTTGTAGTTACAGCAAGGAAATGAAGATCAAAACTAAAATGGTTTTAAGAAGGAGGGATAATTTTTCCAGAGATTATGTGGAAGGCCTGGAGAGAGGATAAAAGGGTTGTTATAGGTGAGGGGAAGAACAGAGCTGAATAGGGACTAAAGATAACTAAAGGCATTTGGCCAACCTCATGCATGTAACGTGAACTGAACCATACATGTAACGGGCAGAATGAACTTTTGTAATTGTCCCACATGTCTACTAATGAAGCAGCTCTGGAATAACATTTGAGAGAATAATTTTAGGGACCTAAGGGAATGGAGAAAGGCAGTATTCTTATAACTCTTAATGCATTTGTGTGTGTGTAAAGTCGACCAGTTTTTAATGACAATACCATTAAAATCTTGATATGATGTGCTTTCTTATATTTTCTGGAGTGTTGCAAAAGGCAAAAAAAAAAATGTGTAAATTTTCAATATGTCAATTTACATCAAAATACTCACCAAGTGAATTAGCTTATACCTGAATATATTATGCAATTTAAATCATTGTAAATGTTTGGGTTAGTTAAAAGCATTGTAATCTATTCTTTTCTGAGTCCATTTTCTATATTGACAAGTTTTAGAGGCAAAATAAGTAAAAATTCAAACACAATGAATTACTGTTATACAACTGTTATGCATATATACACATATGTATATATACAATTTGTCATACAAATATAATTTTGTTAATTTAAGTGAAATACGTTAACAGAGTGCATTATTGACGAAAACCTTTCTACACATGACAACACTAGCAGCAATTTGTGCAGTTTTAACAAAAGTCAGTAAAAGTGACTGACTTGGTAGCAGGTTTTGGTTACCAAAATATATCGAATTTTTTATGTTCTTTAGGATATTATTACCTGTTAATATTTTAGAATAGTGAGACCTAGTGAATGAACACGTGATCATAATACATTGTTCTTTGCAGAATGCAGTGCGGATTAATTCTTAATGAAGCAGTAAAATTACAACAAGTCAAACACTGAAAATAATAAAAATACAGGTGGAATAAATATTAAAAATAATTGTCCCTTCATTTCAAATTCAAGCAAATGTTATTCACACTGTAACATTTTTACATTTGCCTCTGCACCTAGAAATTTTTCTAATCATTCTTTTAGAAATTAAAAAAAGAAGAGGTCCTTAACATGTTAACAAATATTTTCCCATATAAGTTATATTTTTTTCTGTTTTTGAAGAATTGGGTGTTGGTATAATTAAAGTAAAATGATATATTTAGTATTACAAACTAAAATATAAAGAAATTTTATATGTGTGGGTAGACACAGAGGAATAAGAAGGTCTGTTAAAATAAATACAACTAAAATACCTACTTACAAATTGTTTTAACTAATAAGGTGGCAGAAAAGTCTCATTAAATTTCCTGAGAATACTATATTAAAACTTTTAATATCTTACTTTGCTTTTGCAATGCTAATTAATTTCTTTGGGGAAAAGCAATACACATACATTGTGTATTTCCCCACATCTGGTCTTTTACATTTTGTTACTAATTTTAGTCAATAAAGTTTAGGAATAATAGAAGATTAAAACAAGTAAGACATTTGCACAGAATGCAATAGTTTAGTTATGTATATGTTTTCCTCCTATTTTTCTGGCAGAATTTTAAAGATGGAGAAGCATAGTTCTTTATCTTCGTGTTCTCAATATGTGGTACAGTGTTGGCTTTGCAGAAAAGTTCTAATAATATATGAAGTGCATAAACTAATAATGGAAAATACCATAAAAACAAACTTATCATTGGTGCATAAACATTAGGGCATAAACTAATAATGGAAAATACCATAAAAACAAACTTATCAAACAAACAAAATCAAATCATCTCAACAAAAATTGTATTACTTAAAGATTATTCTGATATTCATGTCAAAGTAATTTTCTTTATAGGAATCTGAAGTGTTTTTGGCCTTGTTCAAAGTAAATTATCATATAACTTTCTACCCAAAATGGATAAGGTCATGTGTTATACTTTTCAAAAGATGCCTAGTGTTCTAAAAAATCACAGCCATGTGCTCACACTGCCTGAAAAAATTTCCATTACATGCAAATTATAACCTTAATTTTAACCATAATCTAAATTCCCTTTGTTGTTATTCACATCATAAATTTATGTCATGACATAATATATTAATAAGTTCTAAAAATTAGAATATGGAGATATACTTTTTCTCTTTAGGTTTTTTTTTTTTTTTTGAAGGGGGAAGATGGTAGGGAAATATCATTATTTTGCTTACTGCAGTATCATGTTCTTTATAGTACATCTACCTCTAAACTAAACTCTGAAACAAAAAATGGACTAATTCTCTTGAATTCTTGCATTTTTTATAATTTTGAAATAAAGTATACTGTGATCATGAACATATTCTCAGGTGTTCCCAAAATGTTTATTAAAAAGTTAATATCCTATTTTAGTTGATTCTCTAAAAGAATAATCAGGAACACATATCAAAAAGTCTCAATTCAAATGCCAGGTAAGAGATCTTTGGATTTTGCTACATCAACCTTCAATGCTCAGTATTTGCAAAAAGCGTGAAATTATTTTCATTTTTATTAAAACAGTAGATCAAATTTCTTAGGCAGAGAATTGTCAATATTTATAGATGATATTTGCCTAATGCAGTGGTTCTCAAACTTTGTAATGCCACAACCCTTTAATACAGTTCCTCATGTTGTGGTGATCCCCCAAGCCATAGGGTGATCCTGAACCATAGGGGGTCACCACAACATGAGGAACTGTATTAAAGAGTTGCCACATTAGGAATGTAATTTTTACATTTGCCTAATGTAAAAGTTAAAATAAGGACCAGAGGTATGCTTCCAGATAAGTCACAATAATAGCTATAAGTTAATAATTGCAGTAACAGAAAATAGTTTACATTATTAAAAAGCGTATAAAATAACAAAGAAAAGACATTAAATTAAAAATAATACTAAGTAGATTCTGAGCTTTTGTAAATGTAAATTCCCATTTACATATGCAAATAAAGGTGCATAATGTGTATTTACAAATAGCATACTGTATTAATTAATTCACAATTTTACCATAAATAATGTTTTTTATTTTGAGAAAAATAACCACCAAGGGACAGGCAATGAACATTGTTGAGTATAACCTAAGGCAATCAATGGTACTTAACCAAAACCATGTGAATTACCAGGTACTTACCAGGTTAATGGTACTTAACCAAAACCATGTGAATTACCATTGTTGAGTATAACCTAAGGCAATCAATGGTACTTAACCAAAACCATGTGAATTACCAGGGAAATCTTAAATGTTGTTCTACCCCAAACTCAGGAATCAGAAATATGAGGAGTAGCTTCTGTAGCCTTCACGATGATCTAAGGTATTCTCACATTTGTGAACTATTGGCCCAAGGCCTTGGAAATAGTTTCTGACCCAACATATCCTAAAGTACAGAAAGCAGGTACCCTTCAATACACTTTCATTATGAGTTATGAAATATACATATATATATATATATATAATATTTAAGAATCAGTATAAGGACATTTTATGTATTAATTTTAATGTTTTGATCACCCAGTTTCAACTTACCAGAAGATCAAAGAAACGAACAATTCAGTTCAGTTTATACAGACAGAAGGAAGGCCCCCTCCAGTGTTTTGTGACCTTGAGCGACCTACAATTGAAAATATTCTTTATACCACGGAATGATATTTTTGGGTGAAATGTCCTGAGTTTCTTCATTATCTGACGTTCTCTTAATCTGACATAGCACAACAAAAAGTGGTGACATCAGTCCATGCCTCTTCAGGAGGGGATGAGGAAGAATCAAGGTCAGTCATCTTGGGAGAAGCCAGATTAATAATCAGTATCATTACCGAATGCAAACTATGTTCCTGAAGATATGTAAGCACCGGGCAAATGTTTTTTTCTTTAATCTTTACAACAGTCCTATAAATACCTATTATCTCAATTTTAGAGATGTAAAAATTAAAGATGAGAGAAATTTCATATACTAGTGTATAGAATTGAACAATCTGTGGTCAGACTCCTGCACTCTCTCTCAATGTGTTTGAATATGATTCTCAAATGTCTTCCCTCAACTACATCAAATAACTTCCAAAGCACATAATTTTTCTTCTAATGTCTGTAGAAGCAGCAGGACGAGCTGCATGACGGCTTTTAGATATACGGGGCAGTGTTTTATGAAGGACAAACAGGGAGCACGAAGTGGAATCCACCAAAAACACTTCAGGCATCTGGAATCAAAGACTACTGGGACACAGGAGAATATGGTACCTGTAGTAAAAGCTGGAAAGACAAAAAACAACACAAAATTGTATGAGGCAATGAACCATCAAGTCTGAAAATGTTCATGGCAACAAGTTGAAATTCAAGGAGGGAATTAAAGTAGCAGAAATTTACCACTTTGAAACACTTTCTGGGCAGCAAGTTGTAGAAAATTAAAAAGTGGTACAGCTATTTTGAAATAAAAATTGCAGAAATAATAACAACAATCTAGACCTGTCAAAACATAACTTTCTCATAAGTAGAGCCTCAGTTTATAGTTGATAAACCCTTTGGTTCTTCTTCTTTGTTCTAAGCTACATTCTCTCTTCTTACTAAAACCTATGTAGAATATAGAATATTGCCCTAATAATCCTCTAGTTAAATCTTTTTTTTTAAGTTTCAGATCAATATGAGAGCATAAACAATTAAGTCACATTATTTGCTTGTTAGGTAGAGTCCAAGTTGAGGCCTTCAAGCAGGAGGTGTGCCAATAACTTTGCATTGAGTTCATCAGGTCAGAGCTTACCAATCCCCTTTTCTCTATGCCCCTCTCCCCACTCCCTCAGTCCCCCATCCCTACTTGAGGTTAATTGTGTTTTTCTCTCATGTGGATATATAGTTGTACTAGTTTCACATTAGTATTGAGTAAATTGGATAGTTGCTTTTCCATTCTTGTGATATTTTACTAAAGAGAATTATCTTCAGCTCCAAACAGGTTAATATAAAAGAGGTACAGAGGTAAAGTATCCCTCTTTTTATGACTTAATAATATTCCATGACATACATACACCACAGTTTATTAATCAATTCATTTTTTGATGGGCACTTAGGTTGGTTCCACATCTTGGTCATTATTAATTGAGCTGCAAAAAACATCCTAGTGCAAATGTCCTTATGGTAAAATCATTATTATTATTTTTTTTTATTTCTGAGTAGATACCTAGGAATGAGAATGCAGGATCAAATGGAAGATCTAATTTGAGTTCTTTGAGGATTCTCCATAGTTTCTTCCAAAAAGGTTGTATTGGTTTGCAGTCCCACCAGCAGTGTACAAGTGTTCCCTTCTCTCCACATCCATGCCAGCATCTGCAGCTTTGAGACGGTGATATGGATTGTTCTCACTGGGGTGAGGCGATATCTCAGGGTAGTTTTGATTTGGACTTTTCTGATGATCAGGGAAGATGAGCAGTTTTTTGTGTGTTTCTTGGCCATGAATCTGTCTTCTTCAGAAAAGGCTCTGTTCATGTCTTTTGTCCACCGATAAATGGGATTGTTTGCACCTTTTTCTTCATTAGTTTGGGTTTTCTGTAGATTCTTGTTGCCAGCCCTTTTGTAGCATGCAGATATCTTCTTCCATTCTGAATGTTGTCTATTTTAGTTGTTCTGCTCTTAGCTGTACTGAAACTTTAGCTTGGTCATGTCCCATTTATTTACTTTTCATGTTACTTCAATTGGCAGGAGGTCTTCATAAAATATATTCCTTGGCCAATATTATCAGGAGTTTTCTCTATATTTTCTTCTGGAATTTTTATCATTCTATACCTTAAACTTAAATCTTTTATTCAGCAAGAGTAAATTTTTGTCTGTGGTGAGAAGGTGTGGGTCTGTTTTTAGTCGTCTACATATGGCTAACCAGTTCTCCCAGCACCATTTCTTAAATTGGGTTTCTTTTTCCCAGTGTATACTTTTCTTTGGTTTATCAAAGATCAGATGCTGATATGTGTATGTTTTTAACTCTAGGTCCTCTATTCTATTCGATTTATCCATGTTTCTATTTTTGTGCCAGTACCATGCTGTTTTGATCACTATAGCTGGCCTTGTAGTATAATCTGAAGTCTCAGAGTATGATGCCTCCAGATTTGGTTTTATCCTTAGAATCGTGTCTGCTCTTCAGGGCTTTTGCTGGTTCTACATGAAACAAAGTACTATTTTTTTTTTCAAGTTCTTCAAAGTATATAATGTTTGTGCCTTAATGAGGTTTGGAATAAATCTCTAAGTTCTTTTGGATAGTATGGAAATTTTTACAATGGTGATTCTTCCTAGTCTTAAGTATGGTAGTTCTTCCATTTGTTAATGTCTTCTGCTATTTCTTTTCTGAGGGTTTCATAGTTCTCTCTGTAGTCCCTTCATGTCCTTTATTAGGTATATTCCTAGGTATTTTAATTTCTTTGAATCTACTTTGAAGGGTATTTTGTCCTTGATTTGCTTCTCATGTTGACTATTGTACCCTCAATGAATCCTCAACAATAAAAAAAAAAAAAAAGGCTACTGATTTATGGACATTGGTATTATAACCTGAGACGTTCCTGTATTTCTTGGTCACTTCAGGAAACTTGAGGTTGAGTTCCTAGGATTTTGTAAGTATAACATCATATCCTCGGGTCTTTCTCACCTTTTCTCCTTCATGAGAGGGACCCACTTCTGACTGTCTTTGGAAGTGCTCTAAAGTTTCTCTTTGTTCTGCCTAAATAAATCTCTCCTCGTTACCTCAGCCCTCCCCAAAAGATCATGTGGTCAGTAAAGAGCAAGAGTTTGACCTCCTCTGTCCCCATTTGGATACCCCTGGGGAATATACCCCTGGGGAATACCCCTAGTTAGAATGTCCAGCCCCATGTCGTATGGTAGCAGGGATAGTGGACATCCTTGTGTGACACAGGTTTAAGTGGAAATGCTTTCAGTTTTACTCCCCTTAGTGTGATATTGGTTGTGGATTTATTGTAGAGGGCTCTAACAGTTTAAGAAAGGCCCATCTGTGCCTATTTTTTTAAGTGCTCTTATCAGGAAAAGTGTGTTGAATTTTGCCAGATGCTTTTCCTTCATCTGTGGAGCAGATCATATAGTCTTTGTTTTTGCTTTTATTTATGTAGTGTATTACATTTATGGATTTACATTAGTTACATCACTTTTGTACAGTTATCTACCCTGGATTTCTTCTGCCTTTCTTGTTGTTGTTTTATTCCAGACATCTAGTTACTGTTTAATTCATTCATAATCCCACTCACTACAGCCACTTTGTTCTACTCCTTGCTTCCATGCTGAAGCTTTCACCAGGCACCAGCCCTAATCACTCTCTACATAAAAGAGGGAAAAAGTACCTCAGCAGCAATTATAATGACAACATCAAGAAATTTTTAATAAAGAGAAGCCATTTGATTTGGTTCACCTTTCTATAGAGTTTTTGTGCAGACCCTTAGCAAGATTATCTTTAAAGTTTAACAAAAATACATGAGTATTTAGCTAAAGTTAAAATGAAGGGGAGATAGAGTATTATAATGTAATGCAGCAGTTGTAAGAAACAGGTAAGTGCTTTTATTACTTACAATACTCTAACAAAATATATAAATACATTTGATTTCACATATCCACATATTATTAGTAAATTTTACATTGCAATAGCATTTTTATCATGAAATTTAAGAAACACACATCTCTGGAATACACAAGTACCTATTAGAATAAGTAAAGTACATTTTGCAAATAGTTTTCTTACAATCGATACGATGACCTGATCTTAGACAGAATGTTATTTTCTATTTGATGGGGGTTTTTGGAGTTATTTCCTTTCTAGTTACAAAACAAAATGCATTTTCCTTTATTTAATTCAAAGGGACCTTCATTTTCATGAATATTCTTCATTCTTTTCTACCTCAATACATATAAATGTTTCTTAAACTTTAGGAAAGTGTTGGTTATTCAAACACACCTTATTTTGCTATAACCATTCAATCAAGAGGAAAAAATAAGTAGTGTAATGATATTTAAAAGAATATACAATTACAATCACAAAACAGAAAATACTGTAGAAGTTGTAGACTTTACTAAACCTCAATGATTTCCTGAGTATCTGAGGAGGGAGCTAGTCTGCCTTATTTAATCCTAAAACTATGCACCTAGAACAAAAAAAGTAAATGCTCAGTAAAATTTCTTGGGTGATTAAATTAGCCCTGGCAGAAGTTTATGACATCTCTTAATATCAATAGATTGAGCCCCTGCTTTTCATCCTTATAGTCAAAAATTGTACCTCAAATGGCTTAATTTTAGTGGAAAAAGTTTAATCTAAGACATGCACTCCACATCTGATACTTAATTTCATTATCATGTGCTATTTGTCTTTAAAAACACCTAATATTCATGTATATAAATTAAACATGGAAATTTTTTAACATTTTAATGTTAATTTCTATATTTTCCCATGCAATTATTCTACTCAATTCATTGTATACGAACCAAGATTGCTTACCTCTGTCTCTCTTTCTAGAAAAAGTGCATAGTCAAGCATACTGCTTCCACCCATTAAAGGATTTTTCTTCACCAGCAACTTTCTTTCATGGCAATGTCTGTGGGGCTGTAGTATATCAATTGTCTATTATTCAGTAGTGTCAATATTTTAGGTAGAGTATGCACAACTATCTGTAAATATGAATTTAAATCTGTTTTCTCAGTCATCTGGTTACAGAGGCTATGAATGTGGCTCAAGGGAGAAAGGACAAAGTAATAGAAATACAAATCAAGAAAATCTGAGCCTCCTGATAATGGAACTTACTTACGCCTTCAGAATTAGTTGACCTTTACCTTGTATATATCACTAACATGGGTGATGGAGTGTTGTTACCATTGTGCACACTGATTTTATGGAGTAATCAATCAGGAAATACCCAGTTCATGATGACAAGTTCAGGTAACATGGTAACTTGATGGGTGTCTTCTGAATGCATGTGTCTCAAAAGATCCAAACCACATGACATCATTGATATGTTTTTTTAGGTCATGGAGAGGTGCTCAAGGTTCATTGGGAATAGACTGTGACAGTGTAGAGGACAGTTGATGTATCCCTGCAGTAGGACATTTAAGAAGTATTGCTGCTACCGAGAGCATAAGCAACTTGCTTTTCACGGTCTTTATGAACAGACATATACATAATAACAATTTACCAGGTCTTAAAGGTTGTACTAAAGATATCACATTTGCACTAGCAGGTGTGCTATAAATCAACAGTTAATTAAATAATGACATCTCATTTTTATTCTCCAAAATCCACCTGCTATCTGTATAGGCCAAATCAGTGAGGTTAACTGAGAAGAGATAAGAAACATTATTATTGCATCCTACAAGTTCTTCATGGGTAGCAATTCTTATAATCTGTCCAGTAATGAGGAATTGCTTTGGCTTCATATTTTCGTAGGCAGAAGGTATTTTTAGGGACATCTTTTTAAAAATTTCGTACAAATGTTCCCTCTGCAAGGATCAGATGAAAAATGTTGTATTTATACTGCATATATCTATCTTTACTTTTGGACCACAGTGGCGTTCTGAGACTTTAGGATCATATTTAAGCTCAGAGCCAGTTTCTGTTATGTTTACTTTAAAGGGTGTATGGTCATAAGTAATATTCTGTAAATAATAGATGTGTGTGCATATGCCCACAATATTTATGAAAAAATTAACTAAAATATAATTTTCCAATAAACTTCTTGTTATTACTTAATAATACTTCTGTAGATTTTTCTCTTTTAATTTTTAATCAAATTATAACTGTACACATTTATGAGGTGCAATGTAATGATTTGATATACAATGTGGAATGCTTAAACTGATTAACATAATCATCACCTTACATATTTTTTGTGTTAAGACATTTAATATTTACTCTTAGTTATTTTGAAATATTCCCTTGCATTGCGCTCATTAGTTGAGATCCCACCAACTGCCCTCCCTCCTCCCACCAATCACCTTCTCTCTCCTCCTCTCCCCACCTTGCTAGAATATATTGTGTTTTATCTTTCATATGAGTAAGTGTTTATATATTGGTTTAATAATAGTATTGAGTATACTGAATACTTTTTTTTTCCATTCTTAAGATAATTTACTAAAATGAATATGTTCCTTTAAACATTTTTTTCTTTATGATTCTCTAATTGAATAATTTCAGTCATGTTATTTTGGACAACTTTAATCCAGAAGAGCTTATTTAAAATAGTACCCTAACCTAACAGTGATTAAGATAATCTAAATAGTTTATTAGGTTTTTATATAATACATTTATGCCAAAGGTTATGTTCTTTGTTTTTGTTTTTGTTTGCTTGTTTGTTTTCACAGAATCTTACTTTGCTGCCTAGGCTACAGTACTATGGCTCCAGCCTAGCTCATAGCAATCTCAAATTCCCAACTCAATCCATCCTCCTCCTTCAGCTTCCTGTGTAGCTGAGACTATAGGTACCCACAACTGTGACTGGCTAATTATTTCTGTTAGTAGTAGAGACAGGGTTTCTCTTTGCTCAGGTTTTCTTGAGCTCTTGCTCTCAAGTGATCCTCTTGTATAAGCCCCCCAGAGTGCTAAGAACACGGTATGAGCCACCACACCCAGAAGTAACATTTGATTTTAATTGTGTGCCCAATAAATTCCATAAATTCTCCTATTTTTAGGGCTCATAATAACTCACCAAGCAAACAAAATCACTATCTTTACTGTAGATACAAACAATAATCATAACTCACATCTGGAGTGAGCAAGTAGTTTCTGGTAAAATGTAACACATATGCCTAGACATGGTCTCTTTTAATACTCACAATAGCATAGTGCTAATGAATGGTGTACTTAGGGTTAAGTCATTAGAACTCAAGAAGCCACATTTTCTGACCATTTTTTCTTCTTTCACAAACAAACCCCCTACCTGCAATTAGCTGCTGATTGTGTAGGAAGAGAATGGGATCGAAAGGACCTGTCAGTACCTCAACTATAGTCCTATACCGGAGAATTTCATAATTCTCTCTGCTAATAAACTGAAAGACTTTAAGTCCCCTAAGAGCCACATGTTAATCTCAGTAGATAAAACAAAAATGAGCATTCACTAAAGTCTAATGCACAGTCAAAATAAAAGCAATTAAACTAATAAGAGAGATTTCCTTTTTTTATAAGGCATAAAATATATTAGCAAAAATTCTATATCAAAAATCATATTAAGGGTTAACTGTGATAAAAAATTCTATTAAAATTGGAAACAAACAAAGCATCCATTATCAATTACATTATCCATTATCATTTTTGCACTCAGAACCAACACAAAAATTAAAAAGCAAACATATGAAGTGGGAGAATCATTTGACAACTGAAAAATTTAAAGAATCAACTGACAAACTAAAGGTTATAACAGAGAGTTGAGCAAAACAGTTGTGATTTATTTAACAAATCAATAGCTTTTTTATATATCAGTATTCAACTATAAGGTAAATTATAAGAAAGACAATTAGGGAAAAATCAACAGTGGTACTAAAATAAATCCAGCAACGTATATGAACATTTTGTGTAGGACATAATAATAACTAATAATAATAGTCCTTCCATTATTTGCATAGCTTATTTAACCCCCACTAAAGCCCAATGCATCAGAGAAAGTTTTTATAATTGCTCTAAGTTATAAGAGTCATAATGAAAGGGTTACTTGTTTTTAAAACAATTATTCTATGTTTCCTTGCTACATGAAAGACATAAAGGAAATACTGAATAAGCACAGAGATTTAACTTGATTATTTTTGGAATAATAAAGTAAAGTGTAAAGTGTCAGTTTGTACTTAATCATGTTAAATATTCAATACAATCTCCCACAGATCTGATGAGAATTTTTATCGTAAAACTATACCATGGAATACTATGCAGCCTTAAAGAAAGATGGAGACTTTACCTCTTTCATGTTTACATGGATGGAGCTGGAACCATTGGCACTATTCTTACTCACTTGTCCCCCACACATTACTGCTGCTGCTCTATCCTCTCCTTGTGTGGTGTATCAATACCACATACCATGTTCAATTATGCTTCAAACATAGATATTATCAAATTTAAGGAAGTAGAATATTTTCTAGTTCCTGCTCTATTTACTTCCTCCACCTTCCTCATTCACAGATATCTTTTTACTTTGCCTGCTCCTCTACCCTCTCTTATTTTTTCGTCTTTACTTTTTTAATTCTGTTTATGTGTAGTTTTTCAGGAAGGTGAAATAAGACTTAAATTTTAAGAGCAGGCAATTAAGATCTCTTTCTAAAATTCTTTTAGTAACTTAATGCGTAATAATTGAGTACCTGAGTGGGTGTTGAGATAATAATCTATAAACTTTTTGTGATAGAATATGTGCCAAATAAAAATGCTTGCAATGTAAATCCATTTGACTTTATTGGAATGTGATGATTTAATATGAATTTTAATTCCTGTTAACTTTTTTGAGGTTGAGTACAATCTTAAAACTTTCTTTTTAATCTATCTGTGATGATCTGGAAGATTTTTTTTTTTTTTTAATTTATTTACTTCTTTACTTATTTAATGAATTTCTCTAGTTTCAATTCACAGTTATTTCTATCTTCACCATAGATTTGGAGTAATAGCTTTGGAACATCTGTTACTATTTAGAATGGTGGTCTTTGACACTTCAGTTGCCTAAAAGGCTGAAGTTGCAAAGTGATAGGAGTAGATTTTGACAGACGGGAGGGTCCTTTCCCCAACGCCAAATGTGGAGTAGCATGGTGTTCTAGAGGTCAGCCCTGATAGGAAAGTTATGATTTGGAGGCAAAAGTGGTCAGTTCTTGAATCCTTGTGACTTCTAACTTAATTTCTA
This sequence comes from Loris lydekkerianus, assembly GCA_963574355.1. Taxonomy (NCBI): domain Eukaryota; kingdom Metazoa; phylum Chordata; class Mammalia; order Primates; family Lorisidae; genus Loris; species Loris lydekkerianus. Next base: position 27,970 of record CAUYPK010082454.1, read on the forward strand.
TAGTAAAGATCAACATTTTTAAAAGAAATAATATAAAATTAAGTATTGTCATCAACTGTATCCAATATAAACAGTTGACAGATGAGAAATGTTTTAAGTGGTTTACTTTTCTTTTTTTTGAATAAGATTTACATGGTTACATATGAAATGAATTACAGCTGATAGATCATCAGATACCTAAGAATAATGTTTGGGAAGCTGGGTTTCCTAAAGATATGAGGCTCAGTTATTTTAGCCTGGGGATTTTGCCTGGGGAAAAATGTACGTGCCTCAACAGCTGAAGGGCTATTCAGGAGGAAACAAAGTAAAATAGCATCTATTTTAACGTGTAATTTTGATATTTCATACTTAATCTCATCCTTGGCAGAAATGTCAAAATACACTAGCTCTGAACCCTCTCTGAAGCCACATCTACACTATCAAATTAACTTGAGTAAAGTTCTTCAGATCAAATGGTTTTCACTGGGGAGAGGAGGGTCCTTTCTAGGTAATTCTCCAGAGGGAAAGGAATGCTGTATTAGTAGACTAAAAATGAAGGTGCAGCTTATCTCAAATATAGGCATGTACAGCTTATAGAAACTGGTGGCAGGGGGCAGGAGCAGATTTTAAAATTATTGTATCACACGTAAAGATAAATATAATTTATTTCACATGACTTTTTATATTTACTCCCACTTAAAATTTTAAATATTATATTTTCCTTCATTTATCTTTATTTTCTGTGTTTTTAAAACTTTAAGCTCATCCAAAGTTGAACTGCTAATGTTAGAAATAATGCAATTCTGTCCTTATTACTTTTCCATCATCCTTTACAGGCCAAATTACTAGATGCGTAAGTTGGTATTTAAGTTAAAATCAAGTTCTTGCTAATGAGATGGCTAGATTTCCATTTCATATACATGCTTTTCTTTGTTTACCCTAGAGTGGCAGTATATCCCTTTAAGGAATCAAAGTGGGAAAGTCTGGCCACTATTTATCTTGTCACCACATGGCTGTTGTTTATTGTTTTTTAATTGGAAATCAAGTTTCTATATTTAATGACTTAGAAGATGCATTACATTTTGTCAAAATATAAGAATTTTTGAAGAACAAAGATCTCCTGGATCCCTACAAGATCAAGAAGGGGATGTGTGTAATTTTGTTAACACATATATACGTATTAATATGTATAATGGAGTTCAGTATTTTGTCTTTATACTTCCATCAACCTGTAACATACTATGGTATATTAAATAGCTCAGTATTTACCCACAAAAGAAAAAATTCTTTTTTTTGTTCTCTCTGTCTTTGAATTTTCCCCAGGTTGTTTGTTAAAGAGCAAACAAATTTCTTCATGATGAGGGTATTTACCTTATATAAAACCCTCTCTGATATGTAAGGAAGTAATCTAAAGAACTAACAAGTTGCTGAATTGTCACTGTCGTAGGTTATAATGTATTGCAAAAACTGTATATGCTAAGGTAACTGAAATAATTGTGCCAGTCAGTGCCATGTTGTAGATATGGCTCTTGAAATTTAATTTTTGCTTAATTATTAGAAAGTACATAAAATATATCAAGTTGTTTGCCTTAAATAATAGTGTTACTTTCATAACATTTAAAATTCATAGAAATGTAGATAAATGTACTTTCATTTGACTGGAAGATTCATTTTGTTATTAAAATACACATACAAGACTAAATATAACATTTCCAGAAACTCTTTTTTTTTTTTTATAAATACCTGATCAGTAGAAAATGTGTCCCTAGCCAAAATGGGAGTCTCATGTTCTTTTAAATAATATTATTTAGAATATTTCTAAAAGCATTTTTTTATATTAAATATCAAATTATGTCCCTTTTTAAAGAGAAATTTCAAGGAATGAAACTACTGTGTTTAATTACTGAAGTGAATTATGATTTCAAACATCTGATAAGGTGTTTTAAAGCTGATCTTCTGTAACATGCTCTAAATATACCTTTTTAGTGGAAGATACCTTTGGGTTTTTTTTTTTACTTGATACGTATGACAGCACAGAAAGAAAAATCACACATAGATCAAAGATTCCAGGAACTGAGCAGCAGCATTAAAATAAAACATGCATGTTATACGTGCAAACAGTAAAAAGCATACCATGGGTGAGCTTTTTTTTTTTTTTTTTTTAAGAGTCTTCAATAATAATTTGAGTTAAAAAAATAATTTTTGTAGTATCTTTTATGGTTCTTTATGCTTCCAGCTGATTGTAGTGATCTATCCACACACTTCCCACATCGTGTGTATGTGCACGAAGGCTTATGCTTGAAGGATATGCAGCACTAGAATAAGTAACTACCTTTAAGGAAGGTGTTGATGTAGAATTCCCCTTACTTTCGCCCCCAGGAAATAGTGATGGCTGCCATTCAGGTCTTCCTCACACCTCTGGTCCCCTGTATTGATTGAAGAATCTTTAGACCATTGGTAACCAAGGAGTTAGCTTTTTACCAGCTTGGGCTCTTACATTTGAAATTCACATTTTGGTCTCATTCCTGCCTACTGCAGCAGAATGGCCTTTAGACAACTAGACTTTAAAAAGTTAAAAGGCAATAAGTCACTCCCCTGGAAATGATGCAGAAATGTAGATTCAAATCATAAATAAGGAAATGCATTGAGTACATTAAACAGACATAGAAAAATGGATTTCTGTCTTTTGTAGTAAGGTAATTGGGCACCACTGCTTGGCAGGAGCTGGTGCTATTGAGCCAGCTATAGCTGCCACAGGTTGATAGGCAGGTGATAAGGCAGCTTCCACCAGGGTCTGCACAGGAGGCCTACCTAATATGCTGTCTGCCCTTAGGGCCTATGGGAACACAGTTGGATTATTATGTTAATGCATGAGCCCGCTGCCCTCTTCCTATCCCAGCTGGGTTCCCTGTTGTTAGGAACTGCTTTGCACTGACAGTGGAGTAATATGCTTCATGATTGAAAGGGCAAAGGGGCTTGAAAGAAAAAAATAAAAAAGAATAGGCCTGCACAGATATGTAAATGAGGGAAGGAAAGCTGTAGGAAGATTTCCCTCTAAGTATAGAGACAAAGTTGATTAGAAAGTTCTTCTCATAGTGCTGCTCTTAAAACCAGTCATTTCTTAATTAATTTCTGGTCTTGCTTTCCTTCCTAACATTGGTATGTATATAGTACCTGGAAGTGTTTTCCAAAACAGGCACTTAGGCCGATTGTTTTAAACTAAGATGCTCTATCGTTAGTAGCCAGGTATTGTACTGACAGCTGTGCATATCTTCACAGTCATTATTCTTTAACATTCATACTTCAATCTTTATTCCACTAGATAATATTATTTTTTAAGATGTTGAAGGATTTATATTTTTTGTTGATGTCACTTTTGTTTCCCTTTAATTTTAATATAAGCTTAGAAAACTGCACAAACTTATCTTTTAGGAGTGTGTAGGGATGGAGGACAGAAAACAGTTGGATGGGGCAGAGGGATATTTCTTGGGTTTATTAATTTGGTATGAGTGGTAACCTAAACGTTTTGTGTCTAGTCAGAGTTTTTAATGTCAACGCTGTAACCTAGTGAGTGTAGGCTTTGGTGTCTATGGATCTTTTCAAATCCTGGCTAATTAATTACTATCTGATTTTAGATAAATTATTTTACTTCTCATTTCTGCTGTAAAATGGGTATAATATAAATTTTAAATGGTGGGATAATAAATATAAATCAGTTATTCTGACGGAGTGCTCATTAAATGCTAGCTGTAGTGATATATTTCATTTTTTTGAGATGGGATCTCTCGCTCTGTCGCTCAGGCTGGTGTGCAGTAGCATGATCATAGCCTACTGTAACCTCCAATTCCTGGGTTTAAGCAGCCTCCTGCCTTAGCCTCTTGGGTAGCTGAGAGTACAGGTGCATACCACCACACCTGGCTAATTTTTTTTTCTATTTTTTTTGGTAGAGATGGGGGTCTCACTATGTTGCTCAGGCTAGTTTCGAACTTTGGGCCTCAAGCAATCCTCCCTCTGTTACTGCCTCATCTTGTTGATTGCCTGCTGCTCCAGAGGAAGCCAATTCACTGAGACAGCATGGTTTACAGCAGAGAAAGAGTTTAATATCACAGGTGCCAAGCGAGGAGCTAACAGGAATTTCTCAAATCCATCTAAATTAGGGAGAAAGCATTTTTAAAGACACTTTGCCAGGCAGAAGCCCAGGCAGTTGAGTCTGCTAATTGTCTGGGTTCAGGGTGGAACTTTAGGGGTGTAGAAATGTTCTTTGTTGAGTCGGTTCTTGGGATGGGGGGGTCCCGAGACCTCTTAAATCATTTCCTTAGTATGGGCCATGGGTCTAGATGGGTCAGTACTTCTATCAGAGTGCAGAGCCTGGAAGATATCTCAGAAACTACCATTCGAAAGGTGATGTTATCAATGGTGCAAGTTAGGAGTTTTTACAACCACCAGCTATGTGACTCCAGAGTACCAATTACAGAGAGGCAAACAAAGGAACAGTGACCAGTTATTATCAAATGAGGGGACTGTGGCTGACTATCATTGTTTTTGGCGGGACCTGTGCCTTCCTAGAGTTTTAGGCACTTAACGACCTCTCCCCCCTTCTCGCCTTTTACCCCTTTATTGATTTGTAAAGGGCGATTTCACTGCCAACCTCCCAAAGTGTCAGGATTATAGGCGTAACTAATGGTGCCAGGCTAATGATGATATTTAATTGCCAGTGTAACAACTATCATTTTCAGTTACAAGACCATTATTTTAATACTAATGACTGTATTTTCAATGGGTTGAGGATTTTATCTACCTCCTTTTCATCAAGCTTCACCAAAGATGAGTGATTTTAGCTTCAGCCACATTTGACACAGGAAAATATTCAAGTAGACATTATCTAACTTACAGATTTAAAGGCTCCTCAAACAAAATGCTAGTATATGTGTCCAAACAGTCCTATAAGAAGCCATACTTCAAAAGGTAAAAGATGGTTGAATGGAAAAGAAAAGCTAGTCAGTCCAGCATTCAAAATAGTTTCTGGAGTTACTTTTAGTGTATGTCTGAATTTGTGAACGTTCTCAAATATCTCTATATATCTCTAACTGTTTTTCAGGTTGAGTGTCCCTAATCTGAAAATTCAAAATCTGAAATACTTCTAAAATCTGAAACTTTTTGAGTACCAACATGATTTTTATAAGAAATGCTCACTGGGGCATTTTGGGTTTTGGATTAGAGATGTTGAACCAGTAAGGATACGTAATGCAAATACTCCAAAATCTGCAAACGTCTCTCATGTGGAACATTTCTAGTCCCAAGCATTTCAGATAAGAAATGCACAACCATAATACATTTGATTATTTAAATTAAATTGGCGATATATGGTTGGGTGCTGTTTTAAACACATCTTGTGTTTTGCACTTAGCTGGTACTGCTCCTATAGAATGAGATGATGCTTGTAAAGGTGATGTGTGCGTGATGCCTGGCACACATCGAGGGACTGAGGAGTGGCGGTCATTGTTCTTAGTGCCAGTGCAATTCTCTTCCCAACAGACCAGCCTGTGTTAGTAATGCTGTATAGATATACAAGTAGGAATTTCAGAGAGATTCTCAAAGTCAGCAAATGCAGAAACTTTAGGTTGGTATAGCTCCATAGGCTACTGGTATGGTTACCATGTATCTGGTGAAGAAGAATATACAGATTTCTTCCATCAAAAACATAAATATGTAAACATCATTTTAATACTCTAGTGAAAACTTGGTTGGAGTAAGTACCTTGTATTGTACCAGAAAAGAAACTTCTTTCTGGCTTGGAACCCATAGCTCAGTGGTTAGGACACCAGCCACATACACCGAGGTTGGCAGGTTCGAACCAGGCCCAGGCCTGCTAAACAACAATGACAACTGCAACAAAAAAATAGCCAGGCATTCTGGTGGGTACCTGTAGTCCCAGCTATTTGGGAGGCTGAGGCAAGAGAATCACTTAAGCCCAAGAGTTTGAGGTTGCTGTTAACTATGATGCCATGACACTCTATTGAGGGACAACATAATAAGACCGTCTCAAAAAAAAAAAAAAAAAAAAAAAAGGAAAAAAAAAAAAAAGAAACTTATTTCTATAAAGGTAACTGTGCATTTGACTTTTTTTTTTGAGACAGAGTCTTACTTTATCGCCCTTGGTAGAGTGCTGAGGCATCACAGCTCACAGCAACCTCAAACTCTTGGGTGATCCTCTTGCCTCAGTCTCCCAAGTAGCTAGACTACAGGTGCCCACCACAATGCCTGGCTACTTTTAGAGACAGGGTCTCGCTCTTGCTCAGGCTGGTCTCAAACTCCTCAGCTCAAGCAGTCCACCCACCTTGGCCTCCCAGAGTGCTAGGATTACAGCCGTGAGCCACTGTGCCTGGCCTGCATTTGACTTCAAATATTTAGAAAAAGGGAGAAGAAACTAGTTCTATCTAAGCCATCTTACTTTGTAATTTTAGCAAAATCCTTTTCTAATACGTCTTTATATATTACACATTTATTAATAGTCACATACATACATAGGGTGTGCAGTTATGTGTGTAGGTATGTGTGACTGTATATGTACATGACTATACATATGTATGTCTGTTTCTGTATATCTCTGTGCATCTGTGCCTGAGAGTCAAAAGTGTAAGTATACCTGGGAATATTTTGAGAGGAATTCTAGTTGAGTATATTTTTTAAAAGTGGCATTTTAAATAAAGTATTGAGTTTAAATAATTGAATAATAGTTGTTAAGTTGTTAAGACTTTGAAGAAAAGTTATTCAAGGAAGCAATAAGCTCATGAGGTAGATAGAGAGAAAGTGAAAGGATCACCACTTTTTTATGCCTTTGTTCTTTCACCAGCCGACATTGCAGGCAGGGTCCATTTGCTGCTTGTTGCCAGAACATGGTTATGCATCTGCCCCGAACATAGTCCATCGCAGAGTAAATCATGAACTCTGTTTGAAAGGAAGTCTGATTTCAAAGGGATGCCTGGTTTTCTTACAAGTAGCTTTGGATTTGACACATGCAGACATGCCCTTGTGTGTTGAAAATGTTCATGAGGACAGAGGTCACATCTTATGTTAAGAAAATGTTTAGCCGTTTCTTTTTTTTTGTTTTGTTTTTTTTTCATTTCTTTATTTTTTATTCTTGGGGATTCATTGAGGGTACAAAAGACCAGGTTGCACTGATTGCATTTTTAGGTAAAGTCCCTCTTACAATCGTGTCTTGCGCCCAAAAGGTATGGCACACACCAAAGCCCCACTCCCCTCCCTCTTTCCCTCTCTTTGCTCTTCCTTTCTGAATTCATTTCTTTTTTTTTTTTTTTTTTTAAGCAGGAACTCAACTTTATTGAGTCAAGCAGCCACTTATATAGAGCGTGGGGAAGGGGCGGGGAAAGAAGGCGGGGGATGAGGTGTGTGACAGGGTTGGGCCAATGGCATGGTACCACATTGGCTATATCTAGGTAGAGGCAGTTTCAAGCCGGGCCTTGCTGAGTCATTGCTATGGGGAAGTAGCTCGATGGATCTTCTAGTCAGGCTTGGGAAGTTGCACTAGGCCTTAGGCACATGGCAGGGCCCAACAATTCCCTCTTTTGTTTTTTGTATGGCGGAAAATCATAGCCCCTGTCTTTGGTTGCCTGCTCTTGCAGTTTCAGTCTTACCCGTCATGGGGATACAAACATCAATGGTTTGGTCCCTGTCTTAGATTGACTGAACGCAGAGTGATCTTACCCGTCTTTGGGTACTATGAATGTAATCCACCGTGCAGCCTCTCCATATCCTGTTTTAGGTTGTCCCAGTTTGGGGAATCTTACCCGTCATTGCTATGGAGGGCGTGAGGAATAATAGTTAGATTCTTGGTTAATGAGCTGGTAATATTGGACCACGACCTGATTTAACTGCCTCTAACCTTTTTTAGGGATACAGGGCCCAAAGGTGAAGGGGGTAAATAAGGGTAGCAGGGGAAGAAGGTAGGGTAAAAAACCATGTAGGCCCATCCACAGGGGATTTTCTAAAATTTCTTTTCTTCTCTTTTCTAGATTTTCTTGGAGTGTTTTGATCTTGTTTTGCACGATCTCAGATCTGTTGGCATAAAAGTAGCATTTCTCCTGCAAAAATAAATAGATGCCTCCCTTTTTGGCAGTTAATAGGTCTAATCCCCTTCTTGTGGGGGCAAGTATTTAAAGTCTCTTGCCGAAACCCAAATGGGTTTTTCCTCGTTTTTTTTTTGTTTGTTTGTTTGTTTGTTTTGTTTTGTTTTTATTGTTAAATCATAGCTGTGTACATTAGTGCAATCGCCTGTACCCTTTCTAACATGCACCGTAGATGTGGCCCCACCCACTACTCTCCCTCCACCAAAACCTCCCCCCTCCCTTCCCCTTCCTTGGCCCTTTCCCCATAGTCTTGTGGTATAGTTGGGTTATAGCCTTCATGTGAAAGCTATAATTTAGCTTCATAGTAGGGCTGAGTACATTGGATACTTTTTCC